>PQVD01001748.1:0-13203 GCA_003012265.1 Setaria equina
AAAATTTGCTAAAAATAAGTTATATTATCTAATAATTTTAATATAATTATTATCCATGTTCTATTCATGTTCAATTAATTCATTCACTTAACCTTCCGGTAGTACATTCAACTATTTTCACTTTCAGACATTTCTATTCCAATTAACGAAACCTGTTTAAATGCGAATTATTTATTTATTTTAATATAATTCTTGTTATATTTCTAATATTATGACAATACGAGAAACCTTTTATTATCTCTAAACCGAATTTTTTTTCGATTTCTTTCGATTTGACAAATTTTGAATTAGTCTTAAACTTTAAACAGTAGCAGTAGTTTAATTAGATTACTCATAAATATGCGTATTGTTTTGTTTTCAATAGCTCTTTTTTTGCAAATTTATTGCATATACTCTACTGTACTGTATATTTTTATGTATTCGCTGTTTGCTTAATTCTTTTATATGGTAAATCAGCACTGTGTCGTGGTACTGTAGCGTCATTACAGTGTACTGTTACTATACTTCATTGCTATAGTGGATTTTATTATCGACTAATGTAATTAATGAAAACAAAATTAAATCAAAGTAAAGTCTGTATAAGTTAGCAGGATTGGTGATTATGTGTATTGATTGAAAGCAAGAAATTTTCTTTTTAAAATCATTTTACAATTTATACAAAAGAGAGAAAGAAAGAAAAAGTGAAAAGCTAACGTTTGTAATATTTATTTTACCATTTCTTCGCTACATATTCAGGTAATTTGAAAGTGTTGATTGAGTCAAATTATAAATTGTTAAATGTTACAATTTAATATAATCGTTTTTTTAACATAATCAATATCACGGGATATTTAAATTGACAATTTAATTCGTTTTTTTGGAGAATAAATCATGTACTGACAGGAAAAATAATACTAATGAATGGTAGGTAACAGTAATCTTATATGTAATCTTATCCTTACAGTCATAACTTTATAGATTATTAATAATAACGTTCATTTTAGCTCCTTTATTTTATACATTTAAGCTTCAATTTATATCGATTCATAGATTTATCGCATTGATAAATTCATGATTTACTGATTTTCATTTTAACCAAATTTTATTAACAGTTTTATCCAATTTTTTTTCTAACCAAAGTTTTACCCATTATGAGTAAGCTTTTTCGTTCTTTTTCCTTCATTACCTTTAATTAAAAGTTTATATCATATTTTATACTATATATTATTCACATATATCATTTATTCTTTTCAAATTAAGCAAAATTCCTTGCTCATTACAAGGGAGGAAACAAATGCACTTGAAAGTTTATCACCACGCCATGTACTTTTGCTTTTACCTTTCACCTTTTTAAAGTGTAACAATGCTTAGCACTATTCACCACCCGGATTGCGCATTCGATCATAAGAGGAACAGCAAGCACTGTATCCCTTCGTTGTTAGGATTTATTTACGTGATTATATGAGGAATGGGCTTTAATTTAATAACAGTTTAAAGAAGTAACTGCATATCAAAATTAATTTAACTGTACATCAACCAACTTGATATCCAGATACGGGTAACAATTTCCAAATATTTATATTTATGAACTTTGCTTGCTATCCAAACATATCTGAGTCATGCTATAATATAATATATATATTTGTATACCTATGTTCGGGTTAAAAAATAATATCAAGTGTGTTAATGGAACAACACACATTTGATAATATTATTTATTCCCTAAAATTCGAAAAAAACAAAAAATTAAAATGAAAAAAAAAGAGAGAACAAAAAGTGAAATGAGCAAAAGCGAAAGCTCTAAGCATGCATCAGATAAATATGAAATCTTCGTAAACCTGGTAATTCCGATCACTGTTCAAGCAAGTGAGATAGTCACAATCAAAATCAAATTCGATAGTTTCTTAAATCCTATAATACCCTCACAACAATATTGGTTCGCCATACTGTAGTACAAAACGGATGATTTTCAATAGTCAATCAATATCAGCAGATCGATTAGATGATATGGAATCCACATGTCTTACACATTACATTTACAAAAAACAAACAAGCTTTCGTTACTTTCATCTTTTATGATATATATCTCAACTAAAAAATGCGTCATTAAAAATTCCAAAAATTCCAAGATTACTGAGTGCCTCGATCTACCGTCGTTACATGATAAACTGTCATAAGGCGAAAAAAAAATATATTACTGATGAAGTATCTATAATGAAGGAACAATTATAACCATGAAAACAACCCGTTAAAAAAATCTATGCATAAGTTTACTAGTTTTAGTTATCTACAAGCCAGAAATAGAATTCAACCATTGGACAAAGGTGAGCCTGCATCCGATGATATATGAACACGCTCAAACGAATCCGTAGGCAACATGTTTGCTCCCACAACTGCTTCACCATTTCTTGATACGAACAGTGCTAATCCTGAAATCCAAATACTATAACAAATTTCTTAGTGGTAAAAAAACTTCTTAAAATACGTAAAACAGTCCCTTCAGCACATAAAATTAAAAAAAGATTTTATGAAGATGGCATGGAAATATAACCAGTTTTTTAATAAAACTATGATCTTCATAATAAAAATCAGTACTATTTGTACCTCTATCAGCAGATCGATCTTCAGATCCATTATCACTGTTTACTGTTTCTTGTAACATACGATCAATCAAGTCCTCCGCATCTACACGTGTAGCAAGTATACGCGTAGCTGTTTCGCTCACACATTCGTTATTCTTACCCATCTGAGATCTGTAACAAACTTTTTCGATTAGAAGTTCGCAAAATCCTTCAAAGGTTTGCACGGAATATACTATTTTGTTCAATTTTCCCTACACTTTCATCCTACCTGTCTTGACTTAGTCTTCTGGATTGCGCCAAAGCCGTACCAATATTTCGTCGTGCTACATCAGATTTCTTCAGGTTACTGTTGACAAATGAATTTTCCATTGTATAATGATCAAGGCAAATACCAGTGGAGGTTGCTGCCACTATCAATGAACTATCATCTATAATTGTCATACTGAAGTAGAGCTATACCTGATTCAAACATTTTGATCTGTAAAAACAGAATTCTTATCTCATCTTACCATGAAAAACTTACATATCTCATCTTACCACTACCATGAAAATAAATAGCGGGCATAATAAATGATACGCCTGGATGATTAGAACTTTTCCACTAATACATTACCATATCAAGACTGCTCAGTAATAATTGAATCAAGATAAAAAATTTACCATGACATTGTGATACATCTTCTATGGATGACGAATCAGCAGAATCTGTATCGCCTTGTTTTTTTTGTGAAAAACAATCATCGTTTGGCGGTGCTTTCCTATCCAAAGGATTCAGTACTAACTCTTCCGATAGCGACTCAATACGTGGTCTGTAAATGGAGAAAAAAAAAAAATCTCGGGAAATAAGAAAAAAAGAAAAAAATGTAAATCGATAAACGTAATTTAGAAAGGAAATTTTATTTACAGCTTTTACAAATGAAAATAACTACTTCTCGCTATTTTTGAAAACAAGATCTTTAATCTTCAAAGCAAATTTCAGCAGTCCTCTACATTATTTCTGAGAGTTATTACAGCACACTTCATTCCAGTACTATCTTTTTGTGCTTTCTGCACTAAATTACTCGCAGATCAGAACTGGTTTTCTTTTTTATATAGAAAACACTCAAATTCACAGCCCATCTTAATTTACAAATGTTAATAACAAAACTGTTTGATTAATAATCCCTGGACTTACACTTTAAAAATAGGATCTGCACTTTGGTGACACATCGTAACTTTAATTAAAATTCTTGAATTGTCTTGTCGTTGATTTATTCCATAACCATCCAGTAAGTATGATCGCGTAATCCCTTCAATACCTGATGCAGCAAACTGTGCCAAGTTGATGTCAACGAATCCAAGTTTTGAATATGACTTGCCACCCTTTTGTTCCTGAAATACAGTAGCGCGGGAATCTTGTCGTATTATAATGGTTGCAGTTAAAACTGTAGGAGATAAAAAAAGGAAAAGTGTTAAACGATAGGCGTTAAAAAAGAGTAATAGATTATACATAGATCAGAACATTTAATTCAGCAAAATCAACCAACAACAATTTAAGTAATTTAAATAGCGAATTACTCAGCATGGTATGATTAAATCTTTAATGACATAGAGCCCCTTAGAAATAAGCCTATGCATCATAACTTACATATGTTGATGAATGATCAAATTATGCAATATAAGACTTACCTTACGAAGTGAGATCCTGCATGCACATCTTTCAAGAACACCTGTCAAAGGATCAGGGGCAATTCGACATGAAAAATTGAAATGGCTATTCCAGTTAGCTGAATGATTAAGTACTTGTACGCGCTCCGTTACACCTTCAAACGCACCTCCATTTAATAGGCGAACCTATAAAAATAGAACAAATTAACAATGTAGCAGATATGTTTAGTCTATTCTCATATAATATAATTAGGAATGTATCCAGAATTAAGAGTACGAATTTACGGATAAGTTATTCACTGATAAACTAGCATACGCTCCGAGATCAATCATCGAATGAATGGTCATTCTCAAATTATGATATATTTAATCAATATCATACCTTAGCAAAAAGAACAGCATTAACCAGTGGTACATCACTTAAATTTAAAAGTTCTAAGTCAACATGAAATTTATATCCACGTCGTTTAAGGAACGCCATTGCATCATCAATTTAATATCATCCACTCATATTACTACGAATTATTTGTTCAAGCTGCAGAATACCTGAAATATCAATCTTAATTCACAAGATAATGCGAAAAATATCTCGAGTAACCGAATCACTTACTATTCTAGGTATCTAATACTATCCTACAAGTAAATTTATTCATGAATTTATCATACAAGGTAGAGTAATGTGAAAATAATGCCATGGACAGCCTATGCAAAAGCATCATTTAATGCGTCCTCCTTTCTATTACGAAAATATCATTAGATTAATCAAATGATACATAAATTTTAGTAATTTTCATGTAATATTCTAAGTTACCAATAATTTCTAGTACAGTGTATCCGCTCACTGCACTACTAATTGAAGTAAGTCTTCTGACAACATTTAATTGCTACGTGGTATAACTGAGCATAAGAAATGCAACAATTTAAAGGAAACATGTGACAGGTAATGAGTCAATATATGTATGTTCTAGCCAAAAAAGGGTAAATAAATGATAATGCCATAAATGTCACCAAAAAAAGATAAAATAATTGGCAAAATGTGAAGGAAAGGAGAATGACTTCATATAATAATTAGGTAAATTAAGCACGAATAGATATATGCAGTACTCTAAATGTTCGCAAAATGTTTTAATTATTTGTAGAGTAACTTGGTAAGACTTCATCTAGTAATGATGGATCAAAAAAATATTAAAAAGTATTAAAGTAAATGAATGAGCCTATATTTAGGTGTGCAAGTAAATTTAACAATCTGTAATAATAAACGTATAAAACTATTAGAAGGAAATTCAATCAAAATGATCAAACTTCTACAACTATATAAATTCATGAAAGCAAAAAATTTGAAAATATCATAATGTTGTCCAAGAGAGAAAGCGCAGAGAAAACAACGAAAAATATCCAGTCATTTGTAAGAGTTCACCAAAACATACTACAGGTGTCGTCGGCCAACCGACAAATACCTGTCGGTCATTTCGGCCATTCTTTAGAAAATCTTGGAGTATTAGTTATAATTCTACTTTCCTCTATCTTTGCAACCATTGAGTACATTTAACTCTTAACACATATTAAGCAATACAATTTGTTACATTGAAAAAGAAATGTATGGAGAGGTAAGAAAAAGATGACGCAACAATACGTATAGCTAAAATTACGGCCGTCATTTTTATAGCTGAAATCACGGCCGCTGTTTTTTTTTTATTTTTTTTATGTAATAATAATCGAAAGTATAAAACCACTCTGCCATAAATCTTCATCATCCTAATTTTAAACTAATAAACTTTTTAGGATTTACTTGATGAATCATTACGTACATATTACAAACATTATCACCAGTCATCAATTGATCACAATTTTCTTAATGACTAATTACCATTCCCTAATCAATTCTCATTACACTTTCCATGATGGCTAATTATTTTCTAGTCAATTATCAATTAGATAATTTTAATGAACATGAGAAAAGCGATATAAACGGCATATAGTTAACTTCCACATTATGGGAAATACATTCATGTGTTGTCCGTGGTTACCGAGTATTAACTTAACATCAGATTAACTTGGTAATTAAGAGAGTACTTTTCTATATGAAAAGCAATATTGATTGACAAATATTTGGTATGCAATCAATTATTGACATAAATACTAAATAATTCACATTATGTGCTTTACATAAGCGACCCCCTCCCCAGTTCGAATAAATGAAACAAATTTCCTAAATATTCCTCGCTATTATTTCTTATCATAAATTAGACCTAAAACAATAAAACTGATAAATTACATATGGTTAGTAGATATGTGATAATAAATAGAAGTATTAGTCCTTTTTATCACAAATTTTTTTTCCTTTTTCATTTTTTATCTTGCAAATTAATTATCCAGGGAAAAAAGTAACCATCTGAAGAAAAAAAAAAAAGAAAAAAACATGTAATATAGTCAAATTACAATGAAAATCGCAAGTATAATGAAATCATAATAAAAATTTCCGAGAAAATAATCATTACATTCGCTATTCCAACAGATACTGCTTTCGTTCGTTCTACTCATCCTCTCACCACCGATTCATTTATGTTTTTTTTTTCCCGAACACTAACATTCCCCCTTCACTTTTATCCCCTTTTCATATACACTTCATCCTATTTATAATTAAAAGTACACTTTTCTCATTCTCGAACAACAAAAGTTAGAAAAAAGAACTGGATATACACTAAGAACCAAGTAATTAGTAATCAGATACATTAACAAGTTAAATAGACGAATGCATTTACATATTATACCGATATATGTACATGCATATGTAACAATCAAAATAAATGATAGGAACTAATACATTCTCTTCGTAAAGCACAAAATAAAAATTATCTAGCAGAACTTATCATCTAAAAAAATATCGAAAACAAGACAACCATATAGATGATGCCTTCCTTTTTTTTTTNNTATATATATATACATATATTTGCTTGTCAGTTATACGTGCTTGTGTTTCTTGAGTTTTGGTACTTCATCATGCACAATATGTAGTACTTTTTTTTTTTTTTATAAAGAAGGGAAGTAGAGAGAAAGATGAAGAAAGTTATCAAAATACCGGCCTTCAATAAGGGATCGAAGGAGAACTTTACCGATTTAAGTTGAAAAACTGCACTGAAATGAGTAGTGAGAAACACACTGTTCACAAATACAATCCCTTCTTTCCTTCAAATATATTTCAGCCTAGATCAGTATTCAATTCAACAAAACAAGAAAAAATGTAAGGCAACCTGAGAAAAAACTTCCACTGACTTTCAAGAAAAACAAGCAAAAGATGTAAAGAAATTTAAGACAATTTCTACAGATTATCGCATCAAAATACAGCTGATTTGTCCAACCAAAATTCTGTATATAGTATAATCAAAATCGAGTACCCGTTACCATCCGAACAGTTACTTCAACATTACAAGGAAATGCTATTTAGCTTTAATGCATATACTTCCAATAGCAAAACAAGTGGAAATAATTCAAGAACGAAGAGAATGCTGTTAGATTAGAAGGAATAAAGATTGTCATCGATATTCTCAAAACAAAAGCATCTTTGTGAAGTATAGCATAGCTTAAATATTAAGCTAAATATTCAAATAATTCTTGTTTTCATACAAAAGCAAGAAGTAACACAAATACGGACGCACATCCACACACATGGAGACTGTGGAATGTCTGAAAAATCCAGCAGCTATTACTGATCATCAATTGGTTGTCTAGTTTTAATCGCTGCTTTTCTCTTTCTAAATTCAATGGGTCCATCTATCTTTTTTCGTTTTACTACTGCTTTTTTGCCATCAAATGTGATAATATCATCTGGCGCCAATGCTGGTTCACTGACTCGCTTTCGCCCTTGTTCTTCAGTGGGCAACTCCCAGTCTCTGTAAAGCAAATAAGCCACATAAATATTCCCTCGGCTTTTCAATCATCGATTATTTCTTGAAAAGAAAGCAGTTTCAATGTCTCATCAAACAAACTCCATATCTTACAATGGTAAACTATGAATTAATGTTTAGCAGGCAATAAAGCTAAAACTTCGTGGTGAAGCATTCTTTACAGAACTACCATATGTGTAATAACAATAAAAGCTTCCTGAATAGGTATGTCATCAGTAGGATCGGAAAAACTGACATTTTTGGCTTTTCCACAGCTTTTTCTACTGGGACCCAGGGACCATACGGACCAGGTTCTACATTCTTTTCTGTAATTGTTTTCGCTGTATCACTTTGGGCATCCACACTTTCTGTTTTTCTACTCGAAGCATTCTCCTGAATAACCTGGTTGCAGCTACTTTCTTCTAATAACTCCTCTTTCACTGTCGAGTCTGAAGGAAATTCCCCCTCGTCCAAATCCTGGAACAAAACTGGCAGCCGAATGACTAGGAATTTTAAAATAAATCTAATGTATAAATCACTTCAGCCTAATATGATCAGTATTCTCACTATTTGACCACATCTGACCGGATACAATGCTTCGGAATATAAGATTTCCTGAACACAATAAAAAAGAAAAGACGAATCTTTGAAAAGGAAAGTGGGACTAAAAGATAGATCGAAGCGGAAGTTACAAGACAAGCAGTTGTAGATTTCTGGAAAAAACTATGTCCCAATCTGAAAACTAATTTTAAGAAATTGTACTTGAGAAGATGGAGGCAAAGGAATATCACATTCGTTTACGACAAAATTTGAAGCATCCATTCCCATACCATGTTCTACGTTTGTTTCCGATTTTACAGACGATTCTGTGAACAAAACAGTTGACTGATAGGTATTCGGATCTTGAATGTCTGAAGAAATTATTCCAAGGAAAGAAACATACATTTACATTTGTAGCTATTTTATAGTAAATAAAGAAATAATGACTCAAAAAAGATAATATACTGTTTGGAACTTCTGGAAATGTTACAACAAAAGCGGAATTTCTTTTTGGAGATTTTTTTTTAGATCATAGGTGCCTCCCCTCATGTAGAATTTTTGTTTCCACTAAATAACACTTTGCAGCTGAAAATATGATCTTTGCAAAGTAGTATTCTCACTCCCTGAACATTCTTTTCACACCCTCTGAACATTCTTTTCATGCAGATTTTATGACAACAAAAAAAGAAGATATGAAAGTTCCAGAAGATTCTTGTGAAAGAAACATTGTGAGAAAATAATATACTGAACCGCTCCAAGTACCTTTTCCTCAGAACTAGGAGAAATTATCATAACTTGAACTTAAATATTCAAATATTCACATTATGAAGAAACGTGGATACTATTACGAGTAAAAAAATAATGAGAGAGACCATTCCGATTTCCATAATATTTCCATGATAAACTAAGAATACCTGAATCCGAAGTAACAGGTGGTTCGCTAGCAAGATTTTTGGCCGTTTCATAGCTGTTCTCCATCATAGCTAATTTCATGGCATACTGTTCCGCGGTATAATACTTCTTCGGCGGTGTCCACATAGTAACTATAAAACAACTGCAAGATAATTCCTTCATTCAATAAGCTGTCCTTAGCAATAATAAATAATAAGAAAAGAACACTCCGCAGGTAAAATCGTTAGTTGATTAATCCAGAAAAAACAATTTAAACAGGCTCTAAACCAAAGGAAAAAAAATAGGACACATAATTAAATCTATACATAAGTGTAAATGAATATGCCATATAAATGAGAAACAATAAGTTGGTTCATCAGCCATACCTCCTGTATGCATGTGAAAATAATATGGTGTGCCACTCTCTGCCTTGGCTTCAACCCAAACTGTCTTATTCTCAGGATCTAACTCCTTATTTTCAGCTTTAAGTTCTTCCCTCATTTTTTCTATTTCCAACTGAAAATGAAGAACACTGTAGTAGTCATGTTTGAATCATCTTTTGATAACAGACATTGTCTGAAAATTTGCTAATTTCGAGAATTCTCAAATCTCTATTTCTCAGACAAAGGAACTAACTTCCTTCCTTCGTTGTGCCATCACACAAGCGATTTCAGCCACCGAAGCACCGGATGCTCGCGGATCCATATATTTTTTTGGTTTCGGCACTGGACCAATAACTCCTGCTAAAACATGACTTTCCATTCACATTCCAGTTCTAACCAAACCCACCATCACACCTTGAAAAATGACAAAGCGTTCACAAACCTGAAGGGCACGAATCATTTATTCCCATTTTTTTGTTCGCTGCAGATTCCATCATCGCTAAGGTAGCTTGTAGATCACGCTGCTGCAAATTTATGAAGTTCAAAATTAACAGTAACCTTTCTTTCCTTTGCTTCGTTAAATAAATTGCCGCATTTCACTACAAAGAACAATTACACAAAAGTTTAACGTAAGCAAATTTCTAAGTGCAATAACCTCCTTTTCTTTTTGTTTGCTTTTTTTACCAAGTTCTCGTAGTTTAGCTTGAATCGCTGCTTTATGTTTTTGTCCATTTTCATGATGCTCGATACTGACTCGATTGTCAGCAAACCACACCTGTAAATTACGTAAATTATGGCTCATTTCGGCTTAAATGAACATAAAGAATAATTAGGTCATCTATTTATAGAATCTCTATCATTTTGTTACAGCGTATAAAACATCATCAACTATAAAAAAGTGTCATCATAAAATCTTCTCTCTAGTTATTTCTCCATGAAACAATTACTCTCTTACTAACTTACTATTATAAGAAATACCACATTCGACCCAAATTATCTTGATTCAAATCAAGTTACCTTGCAAATTTCACAAAATTTTCTTGCATTTGATTTCCATACATCAGTCATCTCTTCAGTGTGCAATTCCAACAACCGGCAACCTTAATACAGTCTAGAGTTATGCTAGCGTGAGACGTACATCAACTGCGTAGCGAAATCACGTCAAATCACTCCACCAGCTTACTCTATTCAGTTAAAACAAAGCAGAAGTTGCAAAAATGCCAATTGAACGGATAAGATAGTTTGGACATGTACTGGCTTCGTAGCCGACAACCCGCCTCAATATGAAAAACTTTGGATCTATCTGTTTAAATCATTTCAGGTGAAGGTAACTATTTCTGGTTTTTCTTAAGAAACAAATTTGATAAATGCTTTTATCTTTTCTTCTATCCTGTTGCACATTTTGAAGCTTTCAAATTTCACTTTTTATCAATAGAAAAGAAATGTCATAGTAAAATTGGAACATATCTGTTTTAATGAAACGAAGACAAAATTAGGAATCAAAAAAGTAGCGACAGTAAAGGTACTGCATTTCGTGTATGAACAGACAGAAAATTATAAATGACCGTATTCCTACGTCTGCAACAAGATATATCACTGAAGCATTCCTGTGAAATTCCCATCTGTTTCATCAGAATGTAGGAAGAAAAACCATGGCGGAATGGTATTAAACCAGTAAGCTAGATTCCCGAGGACTTCAAATAAGCTAATCCAGAACACCATCAACCATTAATTGCTGCTAGAAAGTTTAGTTTATTGTTACTAAAGTGTTAGTAACTTTGAATGGTAGCACCAAATATTATCCAAGACATTCATGGACAGTTTCATTATTACATATGTTGTACATTGAAATGATATTCGTAATTCTTGTCGGCGAGTGTTAACATTGAAAGCTTCCAGATATTTCAACAGTGATGAAAGATCAATTGAGGTTCAATGCATTTGTTCCATGGTACTTACATGAAAACTATAACGGATCATAACTGTTTGGATCCACAGTGAATTCTCTATTCAAAAATATTCCGTCGTTACATATTCCAGTATTCTTATGATCTCTTGGTTTGTCCAGTTTACATTTATGTCGGTTAACTTTACTGCTCTTTCCGTTTGATGCTCTTTTTGTTGAAGATTTCATCTTTGATTTCGGCTTCATATCAATAGCTTCATCAGGAATTTCTGTTTTCTGAAATACAACTACATAAAGATTACAAAAAATACCCACATCTATCATTTATTTAAATTGCTGACTAATCAGTCTTAAAATAGACAGATGAAGAATAGCACGAACAATCAGCTCTTAAAAGATCGAAGCCACTGTAGTAGTACTCGAATAATACTGATCAAAAATAAATAAAAACAAGTAAATCTTCTGAATCAGCGTTTGAATAAATCACTTCTTACTTGGACATTTCCTTCATCGTTCCGTGTATTAAGCTGATGAGCAACTTTAGTGGTATAGGTGGGACAATGCTCTATCTCATCTTCATTATCTGAATCAACAGGTATAGAAGCAACTAAAGGATTCGGATCTAATTCATCACATTCTTTGTATACCACTCCTAAAAAAAATGACTGTATAACAAATAACTCTGAAAGTGTACATGAGAAGTTCTGGATATAAAAAAAGTAACAATAGCATGCCTAGTCTTTTTTTTGTATTTATATTTCGAAAAACAAAAACAAACTCGTCTTATTATCAAAATCTTCGACATCGTTAAGCCATGCATTTAGATCATCATTCAGAAATTCCGGTTGAATTCTACTAGAGATTTCTTCTTGGCTACTCCCTGCTATATCTCGTACCGAATTACCAATTGGTAATTTATAGGCTAAAAAAACGACAAACTTTAGAAAAGAAAAAAAAAGCAAATAGGCATGAACATACATAAAAACTATTCTAAAAAGCATACCCATCGGTGTTTGTGGCTCTTGTTTCGATTTCTCAAATAAGCGTACTCGAGAGTTGTCTGGTCCTGTTACTCTTGTTTCCGGTAATATTATTTTTCTATCCTTTAGCTCTTCCTCAGATGACACATCTTCTTCATAAGTGGTCACCATATTATTTACTTCTCTATACAAACAAGTGATTAATTAATCGACCATTACATTCATTTGAATGAAGAAAAAAGAAAAAAAAGTGAAACCTACTCATCACTGCTACTCGCTGCAAGGTTCAATTTAACATTGTCGGTTGCATCTCTATTTACTAAGTGTTCAGTATCATCTAATTGTAAGGATGATGCAGTAGTGGTAGTCGATAAAACCGAATAATTCGATGGCCTTTCTAAAAAAAAAAAA
>PQVD01001748.1:16348-41291 GCA_003012265.1 Setaria equina
AAAAAAAAAAGAAAAAAAGACATTTGGAGAATTTCTTTTTCCTCAATCTTTTTCAGATTAATTATATGCTAATGTGCTAAACAATGCTAGCGAAAGACAAAAATTATGAAAGACCAATATATTGTGAAACTGGAATAAACTGTTCTGGTAAAGTGAATTGAATTTCTCGAACATAACATAATTGCTGTCGACAAAATGGACAAACAATATCATTCCGATTTCTCATTTGATATTCCGCTACAAGTTTCATTAAACAATTGCAACAGAGCATATGTCCACAACCAATTTGTTGATCAGCAACAGATTGTAAACAAATTTGACATTCTTCAATATATTCTGGACATTTATGAAATTGCATTAATGATGATTCCATTGGTAATTCTTCTTCGGATGTTGCTACTGTTGTTGTGTGGTAGTTCAATGGTACAGTTTCATTATTATTACTATTATTAACATTATTATTACTATTACTACTATTATTATTATTGTTATTACTACTACTATTATTATTACTATTATTATCACTATTATTATTATTATTAGGAGTGTTAGTGGTAGTAATAGATGATGATCCTCCTTCTGTTTGTATTGTATCACTTGTTCGAATATTTCTTGATCTTTTTAAAAGTCCTGTTGGCTCCAAACTTAATCGTACACCAGTATAAATGGCAAATAGTAGTACAAGAAAAAAGTCAACCTTTAAAATACTAAAAGACCAGGCAAATGAGGATGGATTCAGAAATTCACTTTTACGTCTTTCAAAATCATACAGTACATGTAATGTACTTGTATGAATTACTGCTGCTGCAGATACTGCTAATGACAATACCAGAAATATTCGATGCGTAAGACGAGAGCTTCGAACTAACCAACCACTTGCTTGAAATCGCCCATTAATCCAATCAATTTCTACTCGTCCTGCTGATACCAAATAATGATAGAAGATTGCACACCAGAAGAATAATATAAATGAAACACTTGTTAATCCAGTACGTGTAGCTGTGCTATTTGCTATGGTAAATTTACTTCTGGGCCATTGCATTAGCACAAAAAGATAAAATAAAAATGCAGTAAAATGACGAACAAATGTTATCCATGAAAGTTTCTGGAGAATATTAATATAATTCGTCACGCTGTTTGAAGTTAAGCAATACCGTAACATCACGGAGCTTATTACGAAACTGACAAAGTGACGTATTCCTTCAAAAATATCAATAATGTTTTTCTTTGGAGATATTCGACTCCAACAATATTTCAAGTGATTTGAAAAGACAAAAACAGAGGAATGTATTGGTAAAGCTTATCAGTGGCAGTAGAACGATATGAATGATAGAATTATCAGTGGAGCGAATAGAACTGTATGGAAACTTGTGATGTTATCAAAATGAAAAGAATTAGGAAGAGCAGAGAATAATGACTATTGATTGTTTCGAAAGTTTATTTACTGTTACTCAGCTGTAAATTTAACACATCCATCATTAAAAAACTTAAAAAACAATCTTTCATGCAATTTCAATTGATTCACTTCCTGTCATAGATTTGCAACAGTCAAAGATCAAAGATAACAATCCTTTTAGATTCATTTATCAAAATACCCCCCTCCACCCATTCTTTCCCTTATTTGTTTTTTCCTAAGACAAACTTGAATAACTTTTAGCTCCAAAAAAGGAAAAATAATGTTGAAATTTCAAGAAAGTATACTGAAGTTTACGTTTTCCTTCATTCTTTTGATCCCATTATCTTACCAAAAAAAAGTGCTTTACCTAAGTTCAGTGATATGACATACTCCAGAGTCAACGATCATCATACAGTTTCTAAATTGGCGCAGTTATATGATTCCAAGCTTTATTTTAAAATCTATGAAAGCTGCACATTATTTTAAAAAGCTTACGAATTTCTGCTGTTTCATAAATACTTCAGCTTTAGCTTCCCTAAACTAGGCAATCAAGAAACATGCTCTATCTTCTTCCGTTTCAAACAATAGATCAGATCTAACATTAACTGCAATATATAGTTATATCTTCACACTTGGTTAAATGCATGATAGTGTATCTCTTAGGAAAATAAGAAGCATGCACCAAATATGATTGTGGGCGGATAATGAATTATACTTACCGCTCATAAGTTTCCACAAATGTTCGACAAAAATCTTCGGAAACCTGTCGATGATGTCCCATGTCTCGTCTATTTCCTAAGATCAATACCGGTATATTACTAGGGATATTGTCCAATTCTCGAGTGACGTAGTCCCATGTCCTGAACTGCGAATAAATGTACCTTTTCACGAATAAATAAGAAAAAAAACAAGAGAAAAAAGATAAAAAAGATGGAATGAACAGTAGAAATATGATATTCACTCAGGCGACTCTTATACAGCCTAATATAGTTAAGGTGAATTCATGTATCAGTGGAAGACTAGTTACGAATAATTCCTATACGAAAAGAATAGTACCAATTTTTGGTAATGTCAAACATAAGTATCACTCCATTTGCGCCTTTGTAAACGTCAATGAATTGAGCATCGCAAGCAACTTCTATAAACTGAAAACAAGGATAATGAGGAAAACTAATTTTAATAGCAGGAAAAAATTTCAAATTTCTACAGTAAATATCGAAAACAATACTTCCGGCTCCATATTCTTTAGTTTTAGGCCATCTGGTTTGATGCGTTTCTTTGTACTCTGATCAACTACATCCCATACATCTACTTTAACAACATCATCCGTTGTACGGTAGTTCCATTGTATGGATGCCACCTGAACAAAATGTTAACAAAAAAGAAAAAATTGATGGACAATATCAATGCAATTTTTTATAATCATGATTTAGGAAATGTATTTTTCAAATTTTCTGCTGTTAAAATTTCTGAATAATAGCAGCTTCATTCCATTAACGAGAATAAAGGAAAATACCATAAATCAACTCTTTCAATATAAGTAAAAAATGCTATACCTGTATTTCATTTGTTGGTACATAATCATCCAAAAACGATAGACCTTGCAGACGTCGCCAGAGACAAGTTTTTCCAACACTTCGATCCCCACGTATCACAATTTTCACTGGAATATTCACACCTTACTTTGAATAAATTAATTTTAGGATCAGTATAGAAAAAAAAAAATATGGTAGAAATATTTACTGTCATTATATTCCACTCCCTAACTTTTATTCACATACATCGATTAGGTAGCTTTTAATAACGCAACAAAAAACAGCAAAATTAAATTGAATATTCCTGAACTGTTCATTAAGTACATAAATTATGAATTTCTTTTGAAGAATGAGAGATTTTACTCATCTATTAAAATCATTTATCAACAGAAACACCTACCAATACATTTATATATCTGATGCACAGAATACTTACTGTTATACTGTACCCCTTTCGCATATTTCCTTTGCAATTCTTGATCGAGAGTTGCGATACCATGTGGCATACGTTCCGAATCATTACCTCCATGACTGTTATCTGCACCACCGAATTTCTTCTTCAGCGCCGATATCATTGTTATATAATACTTGTTACTGTTACTATATGTGATTCTTATATTGGTGAACAGTAAAATATTCTTCGTTTACTCTTTTCTGCTTTTTTGAAATTATTCAACAAACAGTCGCATACATTTCGCTGCAATTAACACAAATCAATTTGAAGAACATACATTACACACTAAATCTGGAGTACGTACATTGAGAAAGAGCTAACGATATAATTAAGCAAACTTATCCCATCTAATTTATGCAATAATTGTTATCAATCTTATAAATTATATGCTATTTGCATTGGTTTGATTAACGGAGAAAGAAAATCGCTGACACAACCTCCATTCTCATGTTACAGTAATACACTCCTCAGTCATATAAAAAACCATTAGTGATAAATGAGGAAATGTGAAAAATGTATTAATGCAAGTAATTGTTCAACTTGGAAATGATATATTAACAAGATACACTTACAAACTTTTATTTTAAATTAATTGGAGCGACAAAAAAAAAAATCCTAATTAAAACAAACAATTAGGCGAAATGGAGAGTGACATATACTTAAACTGACAGTGTATGCACATACATTTTTTTGTATATATTATTGCAGTGCAAACATATACACAGGAAGCATTCCTTTCGGAAAATTCTGTTGCTTCTTCTCCATGATTAATGTAAGATTCACATTTCGGAAGAGCTGCAATAACGCATCCTTAGGACGCGTCCAACTATTATCTTGTTCATCGAAATCATACTGATCCTCAAGAGATGAGACATTCTCCTTCAGAACAATACAGCCATTCTCCTTCAAACTTTGCTGTAAATGAACACATTAAAGTAAAGAAACTGATGAGTTAAATTTCTTCTAAAAAGCAACGAAGTTTTATAGATTTTTGTTTATGATGATTCTACATGAATTCGGATAATACCTATATATTTTTGTTCACATAAAACCACGAAAACTTACTTTACATCGTCGAAGAAATTTACAGAAATCATCATTAGTTAGATGGCCAGTTACCCACTGTATCCATATGAGATCATAATAACAAGACGGTGGTTCGAATTGTTCCAAACTACAAATTAACTTACGACCGACCCGATTGTTCTCGTCACCAATATAATTAGTAGATTCTGGAAGAATGTCTAAAGCAACTTCAAAATATTTGCAAAATATGTGAATTTTCGAAAACTTTCCATTCCCGGCCTTTAGCTATTACACTAAGGAGGAAGATTGCACTATTATTGCTATTAATCGCTAATCGTTATTATTTGTCATCCGTCACAATTAAACTATCATCGTTATCATTTAGTAGATATTATTAGACCTTACAACTGATTAGCATCTAGTTTATCAATGAGCAGTAGTTACTATATTGAATAGAAAGTAGCAGAAATGCAAGAATTAAGGACAAACTCACCTTGAATAAAACTCTCAGTAACATCTACCATATCCACCGAATCAAATAACGGCAATAAGAGATGTTTGGTTACACGTCCTATACCACAACCACAATCTACTGCTCGCTCACATTTTGTTAACAATCCCTAAATACTAGTTACAACTTGTCTTTGAATTCCAATTTTCACAATTTTTTTTTTTTTTGAATTTCAACAAATGATACGAACTAATACACTTATTTTACTCCAATTTTATGAGTATGGAAAATACCATGTCTCCAGCATAATAAAGAGTCTTTCGGTATTTTCTTTATAATATAAATGAATAAAGACTAAAAGAGTGGAACCTTCGCTTTTAACGTGTTAATAAATCGCTTCGAAGCATGAATATCGGGTACATGAAGATGTGCGAAACCTCCAAGCATACCATCAGCATCACAAGACACAGAAGCCCAATATTCCTTGGCCTAGAGTTCAAGATAAATCATATATTGAAGGAAACAAAAAAAAGGGACTAACAGTCAGATGACATATATATTTCATTTCATGTTACTACCACCTTATCGAAATGAATTAGTAAAAGTACGAATAACAGCATAAACTATGGTTCAAATATCTTTTAGTGATAACAAAAAGATGTTATAATTTAAAATAATCAAAAAAAAAAAAGGATTGCATTAATGAAATAAAAGGATGAAATAAAATAGAAGATGGAACAGAATAATAAGAAATAATAATTAGTAAAATGTATATACATGTATGGAATAAAATAGTATAAATTTGCTAAAGACATCTATGGACTGAGAAACGAAGGATCTCAGCCAAAACAGTGACTAATTGCTACGAATTATTGAAGCTGATACAAACCACTCATATCTATTATTTTTCTAATAAAAATTCACCTTCTGGTAGATGATTTCTTTGTCGTCCGGCTCGGCTCTTGACATCTTTTCATCATGAATGGAGCTCATTTTCTTCGAAATATTTCTTAATACTTCTCTCTTCCTCAATATACCGTTACCAATTATCGTACTCCATCCAACCATTATTCATCTTGAACATCGATAGTACTCCCTCTGCAAATCCCACTGAATTATACGTGACCGAATACATCAACTATACATAACATAACGCACTATATCTTAAGTAAAAATAATGTAATATAAATATGCAATGAATGCAATAATTAGCATTAACTCGGTGTACGTAACAGTGTAACAGTAGCATAATATCACGTAATGTTAGTCTATTTATTCTGCGCATGCTAATTAGGATTCTCTCATTCGTTCAGTGTATGTGCATATGCAGAACATAATTTGACGTAAAATAATCTAATCTTAACTTAATGCAAATAATGAACATAGTGTCGTGACTTATCCATTTTAAATATACAGTCTAAAATTCAGTCAAAGTATGCGCATACGTAAAGTAAAATGACGTAACGCCAATTTACCCATTTGATTGCCTTTTTTTTTTATCAAAATGCAACTAAACGCTAATAATATCAGACTTCATTGGGAAACGTTGATTATCGCAAAATGACTTAGAACCAAACAAACAACACATCTACCGATTAGCATACGTTAATAAACATACTTTACATCATCCTTAAGTCTGATTTTTTCAATTACGTGAACGATAATCTCATGCTAGCCAGTTAAGGACATAGCACAAAGGGAGAAGTTCTAAATACGTGTAGCAGTGTAAGCATAAATATCATTTCCTCAGTATTTGAATTCCTGCTCACGTTTGTCAGGACTTGCGAGCGAATTCAATCACGAAATGTTTCACGTTTCATTTTAAGTGGCCTGATTTGCTCGGTTTTCCGGGTGTTTTGGGATTTTTCGTTAGTTATGAGCACATGTAATGTGCTGATTTTATAGTCTAGAAAGCGTCAAGATTACGTTTACATTACGCTGTGCGTGAAACTGGTTAGGCTTATGTCATCCGTATACGTATTATCTGTCATATGCGAATTTGTTCATACCAACACGTTGACTATTTGTCCAGATATTTATCATACTTGATTATATTGCGTTCAGTTATCAATTTCTTATCAAACGTAAGGTTTGTCATACTTTTATATTCTAAACATAGCGGTATTTTTTTCAGATTTTCGTTTATTTAATTTCCATACTAATCATCCTTTCTTGGTACGTTGAATGAATGGACATATTACTTCAATTTGATAATACATACAGATTTAGATCTATTCAAGGCAATATTGTTAGTTTTTACTCATACAGTTAATAATATTTTCTTTTTAAATTTTCTTTATGGTGCATATTTTTGTTAATTTTAACAGAAAACTTAACTTTCTACGCAGAAAATGAGAAATAAATCCGTTGTAATTGGCTTTCACGTTTTCTCAGATGAAAAAATGTTAGTGAAAGAAAAAGTTTGAAATTCGATTTACTTATTGATTTGGAGATTTTGTTTCAGCTGTAAACAGAATTCACTTGAAAAGGATGAATATTACCAATGGAAGCCTACTCTTGTCACCCACACCATCGGTGCCATTTGTTCCGGTGCATGGACTTTTTAGGGCATCCCTTATCATTACATTGTTCATCGTAACAGTTTTAGCTAGTTCCGTATGTTGTTTTGCTTCTAATTTTTTCGTTCTCTTATTACCAAAAAAATAATTACAGTATTTGGATTGCTAGATAAGATATTTGACATAACAAGGAGTAACTCTTATGAGGCGGTAAACCTATGTGAAGTAACTACTGCATTTGAGTTGTAACTAAATTGTCTTTATAGGAAGATTGCTGAGCGTTTTTGTAGACATATGGAAGCCATATTGTTTTAATTGTCCTGTTATTTATCTGATTTATGAAATTTTACTTACATGCCAGTATCGAAGATGAGGAAGTGGTATAATTGCAGTTTCCATTTGTACTTCGACGCTTAGTAAGTACAACGATTGGACACTGGCCGATACTATCTTTGATATCTGTATTTGGTGGTGGTGTCTTTTTGGCAACATGTCTTCTGGATCTGTTGCCAGATGCAAAGGAAAGTCTTCGGAAAATTGAAGAGATGAAGCGTTCCACTTATAACTATCCAATTCTGGAAATTTTTATCGCCATTGGCTTTTTAATGGTTCTTACAACTGAACAAGTTATTTCTTACCCTTTGAAGCTAACTTTTTAGGGTTGCCTAACAACAGAGCGCCTTACTTAAATACTCTTGATCGAATATCGTTTGCTGCTAGTTTTATGTGTGTTCTGAATAATCTATGATTCCAATTTAGCTGCTTAAAAACGGTCAGTATATAGTGCAGATGTGTAATATGCAAGGAGTTGGTCACTGCTGTGAAAGTCATAATTTTTTTCAAAACTAGGTGATCATGTTTATCCGAGAAAAACAACGACATGGTTTTACTGATATCGACCAGTTAATCACGGGGCATCATGATCATGTAACATCCGCAGAATCGGATCCAGATCTCGTAACTTCACATTCGGAATATGGTTTGTTTTTTATATACGTTCTTGCTTTTTATATGCATTGTTAACTGCTCCTGGTGGATTTGTCGAAGTTTTTATCCACATTTCCAATTTTATTGCCAAGTAAGAATTAATTGTATTCGAAATTCAGAAAGCGAAGTTAACCAACATTCTCACTCAACAGTACGTGTCGTTCTTCTAGTCATGGCGTTATCGTTACATGCTGTGTTTGAGGGTCTGTCATTAGGCCTTGTCAATGGTGTGAACGAAATTGTGCAGGTAAATAATTTGAATATGGACATTTCTGTCCTTTATTCAGGACAGAATATATATTATGGAATAATTGCATTTTACAGGGCTTGGGAGTATACTAAGCGCATTATTTGAGTGATCCATAAACTTATTCTTAGTACTTGATTGATGACTTTAAATTGCATATATGAAACCTTACATCTTTCTGCAAACCCAGATCTTCCTGGCGCTGCTTCTCCACAAAATAGTTATTGGTTTCTCGCTTGGCGTTCGTCTTGTGCAAAGTTCATTAAGTCTCACAACATCATTACTGTGTTCAATTATCTTCGCTGGACAGATCATTATTGGCGGTTTTTGTGGTATCGCTGTCCTAGATTTCATGAGTCGTGGATCACCAATCGTTGCTGGTACAATATCTTTCATTGCACAGGTATTTCTACTGCATTGGCGATACCAGTATTTGAAATTCAAGTCTGTGTGCTCTATCTGGCTAGTAATTGTAATCACTGTTATATTTTAAAGGCTTAAGTCATATAGGAATACCAAAAATAAATCTCCCGGTGTTTATAGCAACTGATAGTGCAGTCGGCAGAGAACTTATTACTGGACAGATGAAAGCCATGTAACTGCATTAGTTATTCAAGAGAAACCACATCATTTCTGCTTTGTCCTGATCCATTATTTATAGGCAGTAGCATGTGGAACATTCCTCTATGTAACTTGTTTTGAAATATTACCGCAGGAACTTCATCAACATCAACTTCGTATCGTTAAATTGCTTTCATTGTTTGCTGGATTTGCCCTTATCGCCATTTTCATAGCAGTGCTTCCCAATGGCTAGAAGTATCTTAACATATCACTTCATTATGTTATAGAATCTATCTTTTAGGGCTTTCTGCTATCTTACAATCCAGTGTAAATAGTTGCTTCTTTTGTGAGCCGAAAAATTGCTTGTCACTCATGGTACCTATCATTCATGATAACTGTCTCTTACCAGGTCTATCTTTCAGGGCTTTCTGCTATAACTTACAATCCGTTTTAGTTCCAGAAGATTCCAAAATTTCTTCAGTTTTGCAGTCTTTTGTGAGCTCTTTTTCGATGAATGATTTCCCTTGATCCATATCCCTTTAAAGACCGATCAAACCTAAGTGTGGTATTTAGATGAACGATTCGAATTTACAAAATGTTATAAATGTATGTGAAAGACTCAATCACTCTCTATAACGTCTTTTGTCATTATTGTGCAATCTTCTGATGAGGTTTTTAGCAATTTTTACATTCCTACAAAGCTAAAAAATGTATGTGTAATCAGTAGTTCAGTTACCAATTTTTTGAATATCAGAAACCATGGCTTTGTTTTTGCATCGATGACTTGTGCATCAAAACTTATTTGATATCGTGCTCACAAGTGAACATTGCATCATCGTGTCAAAGAAGTGTCACATTTCTATCATTGAATGAATCAAAAACTATCCGTCGAAACACCACAGGGCCAAAGAATTATCAAGAAGATCAGGCGAATTTGTGTCTTCATATTTGCTTTCTGGATCGATGTCGTCCATTTGATCTAGCTCAGGGAATGGGAAGACTCTTTGTCCACTGCAAGTGGCAACGACTGATCTTTCCTTCTGTATACTGGAAAATCAAAAGCACTGATGCTTTATGAAAGCAATTTAACCCCGGCATTAAAATCATTACTGCACATTTAATCATCATCTCATCAAGTTTAACAAGTAATGAAATGTTCTCTAGGATTGATGCAAACCTGAGCCCGCACAATGCTGAGCGATGTGCAGGAAATTGGACGTAGGGAGCCACTGGTTCATCACCATTAGTGGATTTTAGATCAAAAATGTACAGATCACCGTTGCTACTGCCACTGAATAAATATGTGCCAGAACTGAAACTAAAACATTTTACAAAACTTCCATCTTCATGAAACTTTTTTCTTTCACTGACCCATATTAAATTTGGTCTTACTATACCGCTTGGATACCCAAACAATCGTCTTTCTTGTTTCCTTTCGATAACAAACTATCATTTGCAAGTCATAACCTATCAATATCGAAGTAAAAACGTTGATTGGTTATCGCAGGTCGGCGATATAAACCGTATATCTTCCCAGGATAGCGTAAATCCCAGCATATGATATCATCGTCCTATAATAGATAGTGAAAGATAAAGAAAACACAATGCGAAATCCACTTAACATATATCACTGTCCAAAAAGAAATTCCCACAAATTTTTTTAAATATCTGTAACATTCTTTACCAAAGAGCTATCAATCTACACGAAGTAAACTTCGAAGAGAGCAAATCTACCTTCCTTCCGGCTGTAAGCAAAAAATTGCCATCGGGAGTATAGCGAAGTAAAGTTACTGCTAGTGGACATTCGAACATGCATTCGACACCGGGCGAATAATCCGAATAAAATCCAACTGAAAAATTTTTACTCTGGTAATCTTTCATTCCAAAAGTTTTACACCGTTAAACTTACCTAGTTAAACATTCTATTAGAAAACATCCCTGACTTCATAAACCAAAATGCTTACCTGTTTTGCCATATGACCCTGCAGCATAATTTGTTGGTAGTATAGGACTGATAGCAATGCAAGAGACAATACCCTTTTGCCCCCTCGACTCTTTATCTAGAGTAATATGAAAATGAGAAACGGATAGTTTCGAGATGCAAGTATAACAGCTTGAACATCAAAATTGAAACTTTTTATTTCTTAGAAAGAATGGTGATAGTAATTTTCTTACTCCATGTAGCCAGTTCAGAAACTTGACACCCAGGGCGATTCATATCAAACTTCCTGATGATGCTTTTGTAACCAGCATATAAATAGGACCCATCAAAGGCAAAGCATAATGAATGAGCGCTGTCTAATTCATCCTGCAATACTTCTTTATCCTGAACTATATCGGCTTACTCGAAATGATTTTAAAACACAGTCGTGACGAAATGCAGAAAGAAGAAGGTCGCAACACTCAGTGACTAAAGATTTAAAATAATGAACTGAATCCTAATTCTTAAATTTCTTTATATAATACTTTCATGAGGTTTCGTTTTTTTGCACTAATGTTTGAAAGCAAATATTACCAGGCTATTAATGCCACGAAATGCTGTCAACCATTGTCCATCAGAATCCCATACATGGATGGGATGATCCTTACTACTAGTTGCTAGCCAATCATTGATCGGATGCCAACATGAATCGTAAATCAAATCACCCATACCCATCGAAGATTTCAGTTCTACCTAAGAAAAAGATATCACCTATGCTCTATGTAACGCTTGCCCTGTTTATAGTTAGAGTAATTTAAAGACAGTATAAAAAATACGCTACTTAGTTAGCTTGTAAAATGTAAGAACAAATAATAGCCTAAAATAAAGAAGATAATGGAATGGTGGATGGATGAAAGCAACCTTGAAATTTTCACGATCAAAAGTGAATATTCGAGCCATTCTGTCTTGACTAGTTGTAGCTAAATAGCTACCTGAAGTACTCCATTTACAGCTTTTTATGTAGTTGTTGCATGAATACGACAAATTAAAACCATAGTCAACAGGCTTTGTTTTGAAAAGTTCCTTTTCCCTGAACACTTCTTTGATATTCGAATACTGTGGTCGAGCAATCTTTCTTGGTAATTCCTTATCGGTATCGGCACTTTGAGTCTGCAAGATTCATTTCATTTGCTGCCTAATTATTCAGTTCTGATAACTGACAAGTCCAATACCAATAACTAAAGACTTGACTATTCAAATATACAGCATGTGGTATCATTACCAACCGAATATACATGTGTGAACTGCTGGGTTCGTTGTTGGCAAGATTTTGAGAAGGATTTTTTTTTTTTTAAACTTCTTTACACAAAACGGTGTGGAACAGTGAACGAAGAAAAGAGAAACAATGAATTAAGTATTAGTTAAATCAGCTATTGAAACGTCGTTACCGTAATCGAGGAAGTGTTCTGAATCGATTTTTTAAATATTCCTTCCATATTTCTTTTCCTAGATGATATATTTCCTGGTCGAGAAACCTGAAGCAATATGGAAGGTTCTCTGAAAGAATGTCAAACGACATGGTACCACAGTTTAAAACTAAAGAATGAAAGTATTATAAATAGATGGACGCACCTGTTGAAGGAAGGCAGCAATACCCAAGCAATAATGCCTTGTTGTCCATTCGTTATCATTCTTTTCGTTGACGACTGATGAATCTACGGTAACATCACTGTTAGTGGAACAAGGATTTTCCTAGAAACAAATAACATTTTATAATAAAACTGCCCTAATTATTACTAATTCAAATAAATCTTACTACTTCCGAATACCACCAACATACATACCTACTACTATTTCATCGTAACCATACATACTTATCATGCGGAAGATCTTCATGTACAAAGAGTAGCATAAAACTCATCAGAAAATTTTGAACCTGCTATTAGAAATGCAATTATATCCTTGTCTTACTGAGAAAATGAAAAATATCACCGACTACGCTATCCACATGGATAAATTTCACCTGTATGTTTTGATCGGATGTTTACATAATCCCAATGTAACCACTTTTGGTTATCATATCTACGCATCACACGAGTGTAATTATACGATAATTGAAACAGTGCTATTAATGAAGAAGCAATAAAATTGTTGGAATTATGGGCACTAGCATAAGAATTCATTACTATATCTTATTGCCCTCTAACATTTCCTCTTAATCTTAGTAGTTGTGCAATTATTTTCTGATACCATTTTATCATTTCGGGATGACTCATCACTTATCACCATATCGACCACTTTGTCCAACACATCTTTCACCGACTCAGCTTCATTTTCATAATCCATTATCGATATCTTCTGCAAAATTTAGTCTTCGGATCTAGCTCATTTTTGGAATCTACAAATCAAATAGTAATAATTCATTTCGTCCTAACCATGATATTAAATCATTAATAGCCAAAATCGCGATGTCACATCAACATGGCACCCTTTACAAAACCCTTTAGCCATCTTATTATTATCTAATAGACAAGTAAAGCTAGGCGAATATGGTGGTAATATAAAATATAAAATGTAATATAAAAGTTTCCATTAATTAGCCATTTCAATATGAATCAATATTTAGTATTACAAAAAATTAAATGGCATCAAAGGGAGAGAAATAAAAGGTCAATTAAAAGACACATGAAAGTGAACAGTGTAATGTAAATACAGGTAGAGGGGAAGAAAAAAGTTCAATTTTACTTAAAATTATGGTTTCTAAAATCATCATAAAATATAAAAGAAACATTTGTTTAGTTAGATTAATGAAATACAACAGTACCTACAGAATTTTCACCTTTGCAATTTTCTTTCACAATTTACCAAAAGAAAGATAGCTGCAATCATTGTAAAATATTTTTACACATTATGCAATGGAGTTGAAATTCCGAAAAAAAAAAAAACAATTTTTTTATTGCACCTTTGCAATAATAAAATGAAACCTGTTTTTATTACACACCTGCAATAGTAAAATGAAACAGGTGGCAAATTTATATGATAAATTTACATAATTGATTTTTACCATGTGTAGCTTGTGTTTTCTGATTCTCCTTAAAAAAAAAAAAAAAGACATCTCATCTCTAGATTTGCAAAGGCTTCTTACGCTAAGTCAATTTAGCAAACTAATATATAGCCAACATCTCTTTCATCTATCCAAAGTATATGATTAACACAAATTAGAAAGTTCACTGTTTCACAGAAGATTATGTCGTCTGCAAAATGCTGCACCATTTCTCAAAATTAAACTTTCATGCTGTGACCCTTGGTATACATTGTAAATACTTAAGAAATTTAATTGGATATAAATGTAATTGGAAATTTAAGTATGTATAATATAACTTAGTTGAGAATTTAGCTTGATATTGTTACTTGGTAATTAAAACCAGGGTGAGATATTAATGCTAATAAGGATTTAACTTTCACGTGAAAACGAATTACCTTCCGAAAAACGTGAGAAGTACATAATACCATGTCACGCTAGCTCAAATTCTTTTCTCTTCCCACGTGCCAGCTGGTATTTTGCGGTCCTTTACCTCTTCGCTCCGCTACTTCGCATAAGCGGGAGATAGGTATTTCAAATTTTTCATTTTCTCATTAGCACGGGTAAATTATTTTCGTTCATGGGTAAAGTTGAATAGATTTTCCTTCCGTTGAATTATTTTTACAATAAAATGAAGCTTTCAGTAACTGTTAAATACATTAAAATTTACCCGTATTATGGGCTAATGCATTTCTCATTTTCTTTTACAGCATTAAATGATGGCCGAAGAGAATGAACTAAGCACTAAGTATTCATTCCTGTTACAACCCGTAAGAGATTTACAAAAAAATTGGGATATCGATATAAGTCATCTATTAGAAGAATTTGTGGAGAAGTAAGTATGCATCATTTTTTATTAGCCGTTGGGAATATTATATCTCATCTATATCGATGTGCATAAAAAAATAAAATATCATTATCTATTAATCATCCAAATAATAAATAAATAAGGCACATTTTTTACCTATGAGATATAATTGTGATCAGTTTAATGGTTGGTAGCTTTTTAATAACTATAATCATAATATTGTGGACGAAATATAAGTTAAATTATCTTTATAAATTTATAACGCAGATGATATGTCTACTACAGATTGCGTGTGCTAAACGATGAGGCAAGATCGGAAGATGAGAAAATTAAAGAAGAGAAAAAATTTAATTTTGCGGAAGCAGCAATACTTATTCAAGGTTCAACGATGGTGTATGGTAAAAAGGTTGAGTATCTCCATGAACTTGCACGAGGTTTTTACGAACAACTTCGTGACAAGAAAACTTCTCGAAGGGGAAATACAGGTGATCGGATCGATAATTTTCTGTCAACTTCTTCCCTCATTAACATATCATTCGTCCTGATTACATGAACAAATTACCAAAAAGATAATCTGTGAAATTACTGTATATTAATTAATACATGATAGAATTGCAACCACCACTAGGTAATTCGAGGTAGACATTGGTGATTCTAATTGCTTAAATAAATGAACTGACAGACATGGGATAAATAAGTAATCGAATGATACTCTTCAAGAAACGCAAATTTTGATTAGAGATTGGTGGATGTATGTACTGATGAGAAGTGTTCAGTTTTAAGAAGTTTAAGGTTCGTGAGCCATTGTTATGTGGGACGTGTGATTATATCCTAAAATTATATTTAGATATCATTAACAATGTCATTTTAAAAGCCTAATTCATTTTGCTGATTATAAATATGATAAATATCGGAATCTAGAGCGTGTCATTGTTTAAATGGTTAGCTTATCACAGATAATATGGAAGACGTGGAAAATGATGGTGATGAAATTACACAGGAACTGGATGACCCATGTGAGCTTATTCAGTTCACGAATCTTCAAAGTTCTGATTGGAAGACTCTCACATTGAAGAATGAGGCAAAGCCTCCTTCTTTACTTCCACAGGTTCGATTTGCTATTTAGAAGAGGCTTTTTAAAGTGATGAAGTAATAACAGAACAAGAAAGGTATTTACTAGAACATTTATTATCTAATGGAATCCGAGAGTTGCTAAAGCAAATCTTATTAATAAGTAAAGAAATAATAAAGTCAAATGAACGCTGTCATATGCTAAATTTTTTCACTTCCAGATACCAATTTCACTGATGCCGCTCGCTGATTTCGAGAAAACTAATGTACCTTTATACTCATCACGAAACGCTAAGGAACTGATCGGTAAAAAAGATGACTTCATCATCAACACTGGTTTCATTCACAAGAGTGTCAGTTTTGCCTCTTCAAACAGCTGTGGTTGTTAATAGATTTCACAAATATGTTTTATATGTATATTTAGAGAAAGCAGATTGGGAAAGGTAGTCGCTAAATTCATGCAAAAAGAAGTTTGGTTCCGCTGTTTTTATCTTGAACTACGGCTTGAATTCATATAATGATAGTAGTAGACAGCCT
Organism: Setaria equina; assembly: GCA_003012265.1. NCBI lineage: Eukaryota > Metazoa > Nematoda > Chromadorea > Rhabditida > Setariidae > Setaria > Setaria equina. The sequence continues at coordinate 32,944 of PQVD01001748.1, forward strand.
ATTTATCCTTACTTTTCTTCATTATGGATGTTTTGCATATCACTTAATCTAATGAGATTTTATATAGTCAAATTTCTTAATTATACTATTTGTATCGTCATTGTGCATACCCTAAAGACTAAGTTTTTCAGGGTGCGCTTCTTCTCGATTTAGTTAATGCGAAATTTCTAGATGACTTTGTAATACAGGAGCAAGGTTGCAGCAATGCTACCTTTGCTGACGAGTCGATGTTGCAGGGCAATGGACAGTTAGGTGAATATCTATCATATTACGAAATATCCCCTTTTTCATGCTAGTCGTTCATTAAACTGGGCTTTCTTTTTCCTTTTTTGAATTTTATGACTGTTTCAACTTGCTCCTACAGTTCCACTAAAATATCGAACTTGCAGTAATTTCATATCAGTATTGGAGCAACATTTATCGTGAAAATCTTTTATTGGATAAACCAATTAAAATATGTGAGAGTTTAAAGTGAAATTTGTTATAGATGTTGCTGTGGATAACGAACATAATCGCACCTCTACTAGCGAAGTGGAAAAAGTCCGCCGTGTAACATCTGCTACCAACTTGAATACGCTGACACGCCGTGATACAAGTCACGTCGAGCTTGTTAGTGATATTGCTGTTGATATGAGGAATGGTACTACCATGGATTGTGCACCCATAGAAAGCGAAACTGTCGATTTAGGATTTGATGGACCAGAATTTGACGATATCGGAGACGACAATCATCATCCTGTTGGTTCTTTATTTGGTTAAAAAAACTTTACAAATGAAGGGGTATAGAATAATCGCTTTTTTTTGCCACTGGGCAGATGTGCTTTCCAGAATTTGAAATACCAGAAGAACGATTCTGAGTTATGGAGTAGTATGGTAATGGTTGTTAAAAATCAAAATCTTATTCAAATCATAGGCTGATGAGGAAGTATTCGATGAAGCATACGAGGATGAGCCTGTTATGGATTTGTTTCGACTACAGAAATGCAAGCATGCACCTTATCGAGTACATTTTTCATGCAATTTCTCATCTCGGTCGAAATCTCTTAAATCTGAATTTTTGAGCTTTTTTTTTTCTTCGCGATTTATATAGTATAGTTTTGAAACTTCCTACACAACCCTTTTTTGAGATCTCCATAACATTCTTTGGTAACTTCGTCGTTGTTTAAGTGGGTTTTTCTTAATTTTTCCACGTTTTAAGAAAGTAAACTGTTTTACAGCCCTGCAAACCTTCTTTTGTACCGGAAGTAGTCGAAAAACGTCGGTTAAAGAAAAGAGGAAAATTGGGACTGAAAACCTCCTCCACGCTTAATAACTTTCTTCAACAGCATGTATATCATTCGTTACCAAAAGGAACTTTGCATGTTCTGGATGATGATTTCTCAATTATTTTTGGGAAGTAAGTTTTTAACACTAGATATTTTAGCAATATTCTTTATTATAATATCAAACAATTTTCTATTTATTTTCCAGGCTTATTCGGAACCTAGAAAAACGTCGAATGAATGTGCTTAAGAACCGTGCATCACAATATGACAAATTAAATCAGCAACCAGGTTACCTTCATTATATTTGCACTTCTTACTCTTTTGTGCTAGTATGTTATGTATTGGGAAATACCAGTTGTAATGCAGGTTTCTTTCAAATTTAGAATTCATTTTTCTAGATGATGTTCAGCTTGATGAGGATGAAATGGAGGTCGATGAATGTGAGGCTGCTAATAACGATTATTCCAGTGATGAAGACGGGAGTATTTCTGATGTTGATGGTGAGGATTTTTCACTTCTTTTATCAGTCTTCTCAATATTACTCAATATAAAGAACCTTTAGCATTTTCATTAGTCTCCTAATGCTTTTAGGTGATGGTAATCTTACTTTCGCTAATATGCCCAACGATGACTTACAAGATAGAGTTCGTGTATCATCACTGTACATGAACTTTGATGATCCGGATCTTGTTTTAAAGCCTGCAGAACAGATGACATATCAAGATTTGCTCAAAGTTCATTTGCAAAAGTTAGTACTTTACCTTCTTCTTCGCTTGAAATCATTTGCACGAAACAGAAACTTCCGGTGTTTTTTAATTGCATTTTCGTACCAGTAAGTAAGCTAAGCGATCTTATCTAGCAGGACACTTTTAACAAATTTGAACTAAAAAATACGCTGTTTTATGGTTCCAGTTAGGTTATTACCCGTTAAACCTAAAAACTACAGCGGTTTATTGATAAATCCTTCATTTCGCGTCTTAATACTTTAATTTTGTAGTCATTAACGAATTCTTTTCTATCTTTAGATCAAATGCAATAGCCAGAATTTAAATCATCCGTTTTCATTTTGTGGATGTTTTTCTTGAACGTAGGTTTATCGTATATCAAAGAATTTGTTATGTTCTTGCAGATATTGGTCTTCGGCGGAGGAAACGACATCTAAATTGTGCAGGCGTGTACAACAGTGGGAAGAGAAAGTTCAGCCGTTGTTGGAAGAGGAAGAAATGCGTCGAGAGTTTAACATCCATCTGTATGGTAGTGAACTGTTGGACCAATATGAAAGAGTTGGACAGACGAAAAATTTCGCTGAGGTTAGTGTAAAATGGTCCTCATGTTATGAAATGGTTAACGATGAAAATGCGCAGTATAGATGGATGGCCACAGAAACTGTTTCGGAAAGAAAAATTGGATTGTAATTGGAAGAGAATGCACACAAAAACTTGATATTCTATGTTTCTTTTCTGACTCAAAAAGTTTTTAAAGTTCTTTGAGGATAAATATAAAGTATACCGTGAGTTGAGATCTCGGCTGGTATTTACAAATTCCAAGTTGACCGTGATAAATTACATGCCGAAAAGCTAACAGCTTAATGGGATTCATTGACCAATTTCCGTATCAGTGTTTCAGACAGCTGTCTGAAACATTGTATAGATTCATTATGTTTGTGATTTTTCTATTCATTTTCCTTGTTCCAGCTGGTAAAAAATGTGAACGAACAGTATGATATCGGCCGTTATTATTTAGCATCGTTAATGCTTGCAAGTACTGGAAACGTTGAGCTGAATCTTGACCGCAGAACTGAGCACAAAAAAGATGGAAGGAATTTAATGCTGAAATTGCTCAAGAAGGAGCGTCATCATCAACAGTTTTCAGAATCTTACAGGTTGTCCGCCTAAGCATATAGTGAGTGGATTAGGTGAGAGCACCGAAAATTCGTGTTTCCATAATATAACCGCTCACATCACTTTGTTTATGCCTTTAAAATATCGTAAATAATAATAATGAAAGTATAACTGGCCCATTTGGAAGTGTGAAAAAGAACAAAAAACCTCTTTATACCCTCGACAAAATATCGTGTGACCATTTGACCTACGGAGAGAGATATGGGAATAAGTGGGGATTTCCTAAATGTACCGGACTTTTTTTGAGGTAACATAAAAACCTAATAATTTCATCCTCATAACTGTACAAATACATATGCTACCATTGAGTAGATGACATTTCTATAAAATTGGATTTAACATTTCCCTGCCTTTGTCATTCTGTATGTTCGTCTTTCATCTTAAAAATTTCCTTATAATCTATGAATATTGGTCGTGGATCATACTTGAAACTTGAGAAAGCTATAACATTCATTGCAGTTGAAATTCTGCCAAATTTCACTACTTTAGAACAACTAACCATCAAAAAAGAAATCCCACACTTCAATGACACCATTTCATCTACGACTAATTTGCTAACTCTCCATGGATAGTTTAAATGTTTTATTCATACATATTCTCACTTAGAAATCAGGTGTTGCAGCCAGAAATAGTTCCTGGCAATAACATTTTGGAGTTTCATTAAACAGATGTTACGTCTGTTCGACCAGAACATATGAAGCCAAATTGCATTAACTGCTTGCAATATACAAAAGCACAAATTGCTAATTTATTACTGTTAGGTATTTTTCGACGATTCAAGATGACTGATTTCGAAGGGGAAATGACTAATTGTTGTGATAAGTTTTGGAAATGCCATATCTTCTTCTTATTACTTTATTATTATTATTATTACTATTATTATACAATGTTTTTGTTATATCATTCCTCCTCTTTCTGCTGGTTTTGATTAAAAGATTATTGAAAGCAATCAGATATTTTAGCATATATATTACAGCATATTAGCACAAAATCAATTTTCAAAATAACTTTCTTTTATGCTTAAGCTGGTATTATTAAAAAGAAAAATGTCATATAAGGGATTTGTGTTGTGATAAGTTTTGGAAATGCCATATCTTCTTTTTATTATTTGTGTTGTGCTATTAAGACAGCACTGAAAACATGAATTTGATTCGTGCTAATTAAGCGAGTAGATTCTCGGTGAAATTTCAAAGACTGGAAGGTTATTTATGTGGTCCTCAGGATACTTTTCAAAGCAACATAGCACTGGATGCTGGAATGAAGGTTTATGAATTAAATTAACTGAAAGACTCTAGCTAGAGTGCACGCAATAGAGGGAGATGCTTGAAACTTAGAGAATTGTGTTCAAGGTACTTTTAGCTTAGTTTATCTTCTACTTTAACCATCTCAGGCACATCATAAATACTGTTTATTGGGGTGTCCTTCACTCGTTTAACTGTTTTATTAGGACATATATGGGGAATACGGCCTTGAAATTTTTCGTTACGTATGATTGATCAAAATCAGTCTTCAAGTTATTAGTGAACAACTGAAAGGAATTTTCCTACTCAGCTATTTTCACACAAGAGTGCTGATTGGCATGTGATGTAATCTGAGAATAAAGCTGTGGAAGGCAGCATAGAAGAAACAGTAAAGGGTCTTGAAATCCTTCAAGTTTCGTGAGATGAAATCGAGAATAAAATATTTCGGCTGTGTGGTGCAAATTTAACCAGAAAACTTTTCAAATTACTTGAAACATGTAAAATAATTTAAAACTTGACAGCTTCATCACTTGCCAACTGCAAATCTGAGCGATGCTTCAGTAATTCCATGGCTTGTTCGCGTTCTACTACTGTCGCATCAAACGGCTCAAGTAATGATGGTGTCATATCGTCCGTTGTTTGTTTTAACTCCTCATATAAAAGAATTGCTGTACCCGTAGACTGCGATAATATTTTCAAGCATGATATTACTTCCACGAATTTCTGAAGTATAATTATGGGTGTCATATATATAGTTCATCTTTTCGGCATACAAGGATGCACATTATTTCCTTATTTGTTCATATTTTAATGAATCATATCACGCACCAGTTCATCAAGAGTTTCTGTACTAACAACGTTAGTATGATGACTATATAGAGAATTGAGCACTGGGATAAGACTGTTCGTTATGTCGTAGAGTATTTGGGCAGCACCATACCCACTGAAATAAATATTTCATAGTAAATATTCTCTCATAGCGAAATTTGTAGTTGAACTAGTTCTAATAGGTAAAAAAAACACACACATACACACAAAACTAACTTTAGTGACACTGTTGTAACCATTTTGAGCAACACTTCAGCCACTTTTTCATTTAGCATTTCGTAAAGCTTGCTAGCAGAGTGAGGTGAAACAGCGTCATTAACATGCCCGAGTAGTCGACGTACTTCTAGCAGAAATGGACAAAATGAAGGAGTTAGATCCAAAGGTTTCCCTGATTCCCATGAATACCTACAAAATGAATACATTTTGCAAAAGTTTCACTTCACATTTCCCGTATATGTTACACTTATGATTACAATATTGTATAGATTCAATCATTTATATGAACTTTTGTCATCACGATATTCCCTTTTTAAAGCCTTACACTAATGCACCATAATAGCAATTTCAGCATACCAGTCATCCTCAAGACTTCGTCAGGAATTCAAGAATTCCCCAGATACACTCTTCAGTCATTTTCTTGACTATATTAAGTCGTTAATCTAAAAGAAAAAAAAATTACCAGTGTTCATGTTCGTAACGACTTAGTGAAACAGAGAGGTGCTGGTAGAATGCCGAAGTGAGATCTTCGGCTCTCTGTCGCCACAAATGTCTGTACATATTAGCTACATCTTCAAAAGCACTTCGAAAATGAGTTCTTTTTCCTAGTGCTTGAATACGTATGAATATGTCCACTTCATTCCACTCGTTCAACACATAAGCTATGTGCCTGCACCAATGTAACTATAGAACTGCTCAAAATATTGAATGATCAACAAATTTTGGGAATAAACAGAATTTTACCTCCAACCAAATCATTTTAAGATATCTATTTGATAAAATAGCTATAAGCTTATCAGAAATAATTAAAAAGTGTATCATCCAGAGTGGTCTTATTAAGGCATAGGAAAAAAAAATTTTCAAAAAATACATCATGCGATTTTATAGGAAATCATCTGAACCATCCACTGTTTAGCGCTTCGTAAATAATAAATTTTTGTTATGTGAATGTAATATGATTTGAATTCTTAATTCCAAAAAGATTTGAAGCACTTAATTTCAACCTACCAGGCAGAATTCAAGATCTGAATGAAAGGCTTGTGCCATGGAGAAGCAAGCTGCTGAGAAATGTGGATAAGACGCAGTCGGAAATCATCGAACATGAATATCTAAAACCCTTACTTTTGAAAACCTAATAATCCACTTACAGAGCAGAATAAACAAAATCAGCTGCATCCTATATCCCAAATCTTGTTTAAGCTCGTACATAATCTTATCCAATTTACATAAAGCTATTCTGTGGCAATGCAAGGTAACTATTCCGAATACATCACACCTCTCATCTCTTACTACGCGAAAACGATACCACCAAAGCATTCCATAGGTCGTCTTAATAAATTTACCTGTACGTTCAGAAACTGCGACTGCACATCTAAATTTTCTATCCAACGATAACGTTCTGTGATTGATTCGATCATCATAAGGAATTGATCCGTACATTCCGGCACTTGTTGCTGAAACAGTCTTACATTTTCTCTTATGTCTTTATGGTATTATTCCATGTCCTCAAGTTTAAAAGAAAAATCTGTCAATGATTATTAATGACTCCCAGAAACACTTGATGGCCTTATGATACCATGTCGATGTCTGAGAAGGTTTGATACCGATTGTTCCAGCAATCATCTCCGCAAAGCACATTTTCTACGCCTGCGATACAACTCTCACGTTCGAGTTGTAGCCACTTTATCAAATAAATATCTTCACATAAGACAGCTAGTACTTTACCCGGTCGTATCGGAATAGCAACATCTAAAAATCAAGACTAAAACCAAATACTTTAAATGAAGGGATAGTACAAATCATGGAAATAAAATTCAAAAAAAAATTACTTATGTGTTCAAGTAATAATACAAGATTTCATTCACTTTATAGATTACATTCAGCTTCATGTCTTCTATTTGAACACACCTTGCAGCTCGTTTTCAAAGGCAACACATTCATCAATGAGATGAGAAAACAGTTCAGGATCATCCGCTACTTTTTTTCGGATATTTTGTACTTTTTTCTTCGCCAAATCAATGAGACTATTCACAAAGTTATCTACTATTTCGTTTCGTTCAGCCTTAAAAAATGAAAACGACCAATTTCAAAAAATAATAATAATAAACAGAGTAATAAAGAGCACTTCAAAATTTAGAAAACTCCAACAAATAATTATAATTTAACTCCCTTATATTCTGCAGGATTGGCTCATTGCCACGGATAATCGTCCAGCGTTTTAATATAGTAGTCCTGTGAAAAAAAAAAAAAAGCCAAAAGTTACCTTATCTGTGAAAATATGTGACAAAACAGCGTCAATAAAATCGATATTCGCTGTTATCCAATTCAGTATTTGTGTAAAAAACCATTCTGGTTTGGATGGATTGTTTGTTTTTTGTTCCATAAAAAAATGGTAATAGAACCGCCGCTCCAGTGGAGCAACTAATTCCATCAAAACTTTTGATCTGTAATAAAAGTGATTAAAAACCACATAAAGATGTTTTTTTAAAGCTTTTCATTTTAAATCTCGAAACTACAGCACATAGAAAGATTAAAAAGTTCTGAAAATTCGTACTTATCACAATACAAATTGAGAATACCATTATCGAGAACACCAATACACTTTAGCAAAGTAGCAATCTGTTGAATTATTTTCTGATGAGTTTTTAGATCAATAGCTTCTTCAAGAGGATAATGGATTTTCTTCAGCAAATTTTTTAGAGAACCAGAGATAAGCTGTTCTGTTTCACTGAACACTTGCTTTTTAATTCTGTTAATATCTTCCGTTTCATTTTCATCCTGAACATAACCGAAATGAAAAAAGCTGAACAGATGCCTGATTTTTTACCTCTGTTCCAGTTATTCAAATGAACAAGATGAACTTAACATATTATATTTTAAATATATTAAATATATTA
>PQVD01001755.1:0-28265 GCA_003012265.1 Setaria equina
TAATAATAATAAATAAATAAATGATTATTAGGATTTGCTTTTTTTAATATCATTATGGTATTGCTGTTGTTATTATCGTCATTATTATTATTATTATTACTTATTATCATTTCTATTTTTATTTTTATTTTTGCAGATTAAAAATTCGAAATATCGGAAATCACTTTTCCGCTATTATCCTGAAAAAGCAATTACAGTGGCAAGAAGTAAAAAATTTTTGAAAACCATATTTATTTCTGTTTTTTTACTTCATTTTGCTTTTTCTTGTCTCGGTTTTGTTATTTCAACTTTCACCACTAAATAATTAAGATTGCTGTTTGCTTAGGATAATTCTTCATTGCTATTCTTAGAAAAAGTTAAATTACTTCCCTTATCAGTGATATTTTCTCGTTTTTCTCCCGTCATTTCCTTCCTTCACTCTCATTATCAGTTTATTTTCCGTTCTCTCTCCCTTCTCTTTTTTCTTTCTCCTCCCTCTCTCTTTCTCTTTCTCTACCGGTCTTATCCATTTAGAATAATTGGATGGAAAAGGAAATGGAAGGGAGAGGGAGAAAAAAATTAAAATAAAATTCGTTTTCCTATGAGAATTTCATACCTCTTCATTTTTTCACTTTTTATACATTTATTTAATTTTCTTTTCTTTTTAATCTAACTTTTTTCTCTTCTCTCTCTCTTTTCTATAAGTTTCTTTTTCCATATAAGCTAAACAATATATATGTACTGTTTTGCCAAGGAATGACTATCAAATCTTTTAATAAGAGAGTCAATTTCTCATTTTAATTAAAATGCTTCAATGAGTTTTTGTTATTTGATAATTTCATTGACAGAAAATTCACATTATTCGAAATGTTATTGTTGTTTTTTACTTTTCATTAGCGGAATTAAATATTTAAAAGCAATGAAGTTGAGCTTTTCCATTTTATTTTATTTTTTTAAATTTAAATTGATATGAGATTTTTATAATCAATCAAAAGCAATAATGAATTGTTTTTGGAAAATAAATGCATTTACAGTATTTTTTGTTTTAATTGGAAACTTATGGCTATTTAGTAATGTTTTTAGAATGATGCTTAATTAAATTCAGCGTGCTGTTTCTTTTCCTTCTCATTTGCAGCTCATTAATTGGTAATTAACTTTAGTTATTTCCATTTCTTCTTTCAGAATGGTTTAATCAAAAATTACCGTCAGCTGGTCTGCTGAATGAATTAAAAACGAACTGACTGACATAATGTCTAGTTTACTTTTGAAAAATGTTGTCTTTTTTTTGAAGACTTTTGATCAATTAGTTAATTATTATTCGCTACCTGTGAGGATTTCAATGCACTGAATGAATAATTGATAGTTTTATTGTTCAATGATGATTTTTCAAAGTTATATCTCTCATTGCACTCATTTGTAAAATTTCATTTGCTTGCTTATTTGTTTTCTTTTCTTTTTTTTAAATTTCCAGAATATTTGAAAAAAACAGCAATGTTTTATGAAATTTTGAAAGAGAATAATATTTATATTTAACCAGCCTACAAAAATTATCATAGATAAACTTTTCTGTTCGCAGCAAAACAAATCTTTAAAAAAAAAATGAAAAAACATGTCTAAAAGGCTGCCTAGACTTTAAAAATAAAAAAAAAAAATTGCCTTTTTCATTAATTTATCATCTTACAACAAAAAATGAAAATATACTGAGTTTCATAGATATATTTCAATCCTCTAAATAATAAAATTTTTTATGATATGCGATAGAACAGTAATCAATTTCGTGATTCTAAAATAATTATCTTTTTATAGTTTAGGCTATCAACGAATTAATCTATTTTTTTCCATTGCTAAAAAGTTCAGTTTCAAATGCCATCGTTGCTTTTTGACGAAAGTTCTTTTTTTTCTGCGTTAATTTTTATTAAGTTAATTTGGTGTTTTTTTGTTGATTTATCACAGTAATGTAAACACTGTATGATGGTAGCACTGAGACTGATTTTATTTTATTCATTATGCTTGCTGCAATTTGTATCATTATTGGAATGCTACTGCTACTATTTCTGTTACTGCCCAAAAGTTTTGATTAATTATAAATAATTAAGCAAATGAGGAAATAAGTTTTACAATATTTTCATCTACGATTTCACGCTAAAAAGCTATATCACAATGGGGAGAGGAGCTGAAGAATTGAACAGTTGCTATATTATAATTTTAAAAAAGTGAATAGCAGGATGATCATTGAAAGTATAACACTTTGAATTGGTGAAATCATTTTGCGAAGAAAAAATTGAAATGAACTGATCAGTTTTATCTCGCTGTTTTCAAGCATCGTTCATTTATTTTGCAAATATTTTCGTTGTGCTAAATCTAAAATTATTTGATGCTTTGAAAGTATTCATTTAGGTAAGAAAATAAGTTGAATAATTGAACTAATAGTAATCAACTGAACTACATAACTAATTAATCCGGCAAATAATAGCAGTAATTTCAGTACTGCAAATTTTCATCATTCTGTGCATAAAGTTGATAGTAAAAGATTGAAATGATCTTTCATAAATTCATATTATTTTAAACATTAAATGATATTTAATCAAATTAATAATTTAAAAGAGAAGGATTGTTCGAAGGTTTCTCCTTTTATCTTAGTAACAATTCTTTTTTCAAATAAAAATGTAGGCTTCCTTAAAGGTAAATTAATTTTTAAGTTGAAAAAAAGAAGACAAAAAAAAAAAATTAGAAAGAAACAGATAGAAGAGGGAATGAGCACAGTGATAGATAGGAAAGATTTTAAAAATCCCGGAAAAAATCTTTCTCATTTTTTTTGTTTTTTGCTTTTGCTTTTTTTCTCTTAAAAAAAAAAAAATAAAAAAAAAGATAAAACGGTTGAAATATTTTTAAGTTTATCATTGTTAGTAGTATTTTGCTTTTCTTCACATATTTTTGCTTGCTATGATATCATCTAATCCGAAATGAATATCTATAGGTATATTAATTTCAGTGAATTTATCCGTTTAATTTAAACTGGAACTTTTTTGGAAAAAAGCTAAAAATTTCATTTCAAATCAAAAAATGAACCAGAAACTTTCATTTATTTTGAATGTTATCTTTTAAAACAAAAAATAGATATTTTATTTTTATTCTTCTTTTTTTTTTAATGAGCCCAAGCTCAGTTGCTTATAAGTTAAGCAAATGTTTTGGTAATGATTTCATGGCATTCCGTATAGATCAATTTTATATTTCAATGAAATTTACGCATAGATTTTAAAACTTTGTTAAAGATAAAATTTATGCGAAAAGTTTTTATGCATAATTTTCTATGACATGAACCATTTTCTTCCTCTCATCGAATAACAACAAACTTTGGATGAAATATTTGTATCATGACCAGTCATTCTAATACTTCCATCACTTTTTTTATTTCTGCGCTTAAACTTAAACACATGTAAAGGAATTTGTTGTCCTTTATTTCGTTGTTTTGCGAAGTTGCATGCTAATCACGTCAGAAAGACTAAACGCAATACATACGCAGGGATTGACGTAGTTGAACTGCTGAGATTCCAGTAATCCTGAACACGTAAATTGATTGACGGATCGATGACTACCGAATCTTATCAGTTTTATTACTAATAAAATAAGAAGTGAAGACTGTGCTAATAACAACATTGTCCTGGATTAAATAGTTTTGCAAACAGTTTATATCACAGTCTAATCCAAATTTTATACTATGTACTTAACACTTATCTGAAATCATACCTAATACTCTAAAGTTACACCACGTTTGATAATTTTTAAACTATTCAAGCTGAAAATTTTGAAGAAAAAACTTTGAAATATATGTTCAGTTAAGAGTGATGCAAAGCAAAAAAATGACAGAAAAATTATATGCAAAATGAAATTGCTGGATGCGGTAAAATTATAGTAAAAGCATGAGAAAAATTTTTGTCACTTGAATTAATTCTTTTTAAATTTTTTGCATTAAAAAAAAGCCAAAAAATGGCTAAAGTTGAAAAGAATTAAAAAGTGCCGCTTTTGATGAGGTATGAAATTACAATATATTGGAAGTTGAACATTTCCCTTTCAGTAGCAATTGATCGATGATATCAGTTAATCTGAAAATGATTAATGCTCTGATTGGTGATAATATTTCACAAAAATAACTCATGAATCAGATTTGATGCAATAGGCAGAAAACCGAACAAGAGAAATAATAAACAGTAATTATTTTTCATTTTTGCAGACTTTTTTTATTTTAAACTGCATTTAAATTGAGTAACTTTTCGAACTTTTTTTATTCCTATTGGAAATATTATGCTAAATTTCAAATGTTTCAACCTACTCAGTTTCTTCTTCACTTTTACTTTTTTTTTAAATATTTTAAATATTTAAATAATATCTCAGACGTAACATTGTGCATTTTAATAATGCTAGAGAACAGTGACTGCGGAAAATTTCAAACTAAAAATTTATTTTTGTATTAATTTTAATGAATGAAGCATTTTCTAAAGTTGAACAAATATTAATTAGTCTTTCCATGGTAAGAGTGATTAGAATCCTTTTTGCTTCGTTCATTTGCTGTTTTAAATTCGTTTAAAAACTGATACTTTTCCTTCCTTTTTTTTTATTATCTTTTATTTTACCTAGTGAAAATTTTATTTTAGCATACTTTTTAAATTGTAGTACTTGCAAAAGCATTATTTGATTGTGTCCAGAAAATTTTCACTGTAGATTGATAAATTAAACCATATATGATCGATGAAATTAAAGTAATACCGGGATATACATGCTATTTGATTATTAAAAGTTGAAAATTTCAATATTTTTAAAAATTTTTTTTAAGCAAAGAGAAGAGAATAAAATTAATGGGAAATGAACGCAAAATATCAGCATCAAAATGTGTATACAGATTATTATTCTTGAAAATTAACAATTTTGTTGTGATAATGTTAATGTTAACTTTAAGCATATTAAGTTATGATTAAAATACTTCATTTCAATCTATTTTTCAAACGAATTAGTGAGCTGAAAGCAGATTTCATAGAATAAGAGGAAAATACTAGAATTTTCTAGATTCCATTTAATGACCTTGATTTTGTAGACTAAGGAAAGACGAAAAATCAATATTCTGAAAGTGTTACTATCATTTCAGTCATTAGAATGAAAAATACATTATCATCTAATTCACTGATTAGGTGTAACTGATAGCTGATAATGTAAACACTTATTCCATTCATTAAAAAGGAACTCATGTTTTCCATCTCTCTTCTACTATTTGAGGCTAATAATATAGTGCCATATGATTAATTAGTCAAGATAATTAATAATTACCACTTTGCTGACGAACAAACTTTTGATTTATATGAGTTTTTACTTGCAAAGCATCGGAAATAATTTCACTTTCCTTTTTTTTTTGAAATAGTTTTTTGCATATTTATTATGCTTGTTGTTCAAGGTAAAATTTATAAAACAAAATTGCATTTTCTCAGCATTCTATGAAAAGATTATTTCAAAAAAAAAAGTGAAGAAAAGATAAAACTAATCAGTGAGAAGTGCCACAAAGAAAATGGCCTTTTTTTGGATTTGTCTTAATTAGCAAACAAGAAGATATTCTTTGATTAAAATTGAAATTTGCAAATTTTCAGGTAAGAATATGCATTCTGGACGTACTAAATATGCGCAGACATATTTTAATGCACAACGATTTCAAATCCAATCATATCGATTCATCTTAACGGTTGATCCAATACAACGATTACCGATCAAAATTGGTGCACAAATCCTTCGTCAACTTTCGCTTAAACAACGAACCAGGTAGATTTTCTGATAACAAATAATCTTTCTTTCTCTTTCCCCTCTCTCTCTCTCTCTTTCAAATATTATTCGGACAGATATCATAATTTAAGCATAATGCATTTCAATTATTTTAGTAGTATTTTAACGTTAAGCATTAATCTCATAGACCATCTAACCTTTGGCTTATCATTTTTATTTATTTTTTGGTTAGATAGCAAACGATAATTGCAAAGCAATTTAGTAATATGCCTTACTGGCTAATTAATTTGGGAAAGTTTCAAAATTAGTAAAATGATTTTAATAACTTTTACTTTCGCATACGATTACAATTAATTCCATTCTATGAACAGTCATTTTTTTCTTTTGCCTTTATTTTACATTCTCAATCTTGTCAAATTATTAAGATTTTAGCAATAAAAATAGCTAATAATAATAGTAATAATAAGATTAAAAAAAATCTGTTAAAACTAGTCTGAATTGAAAAGCTAATGATAAAACTTAGATAGTAGTGATTAAATTAGCAGTAATTGATAAAAATGAATGAAGCCAACAAGTAAACATTTCAGTTTCAAGAAATGAATGGCCAAAGCCTCATATCTTTTACACCTCTCTCTTCTTTCTGCAAACTTTTCGCATCGAATAATGAATGCTTCATGCTATGTTACGTCATCAATGCAAATACTTCTAATCTTCTAATCTAGTGAACAGCGATACTTCTGCTGCTACTGCTACTGCTACTGTTGCGGTAGCAGCTTACACCGCGCGGAACATTTCAATTTTTATGGGTTTTCACTCGGCTTCATTCTTCTCACTCTCCATAACAACGTTCCATACACATAAACATAACACGCTATACATTCATACACGCACACACATACGCACACGCATATGCGACACGTACGTATGTGCAGAAACATCCATAATAGCAATATGTAGACACGTGAACAATTTGCTTTTTTCTCGAAGTTATAAAAAAACAGCACGATGCGAATTGATTTTTGTCTTTCATTATATACTAGATAATTCTTGTCTTGCCTTGTTTTTATTTTTCCTTTCTTTCCTTTTGAAATTTCCCATTTCTCCCTCTTTCTCCTTCTCTAGTCTTTCCCACTGTTCTCTTTCTCATCCTCCCATATCCTTCGGGAATTTCGAGAATTCGTTTAGTTTTGGTTTTCATCCGAATTTTCTTGTCATCCAATCTGACTTCATTTTGTAATAAATTTTAACTTCAATTTATCCATCCATTCGTTTCACAGCATTTGATTTTACTACTAAATTAAATTAGGAGCAATGAGCGATGAAAAGTAGTTTTTCGCCTTTTTTTTTATTCTTTATTTTTTGAATAATTTATAAAGAATCAGAAACAACAGTTAGATAATCATCTTGTACGTATTTGCTTGAAAATAAATGATCTTTATGCTGATAACATTTCAATTTATCACTTCTCCTTTTGTCTTATCTTTTCATTTAAAATAAAATATTATGAACAGTTGCTGAAAGAGTTATATATGAATTGATTTCATTTCATTATTTTTTTTTACATTATTTTTTCGTTGAAACTTTATTAAATAATTTATTCCATACAAAGTGAAATAAGCTACTGCGAGTAATAGTCATATTTATAGCACTTTGTCATTTTTTATAATTTCTTCAGCTTTCATAGAAATTCAATTCATTCTTATCCTAAACTTCCAAATTTAAATTTGCACGGAATTAAAATTTATTAAACTCGACGAGCTCTAATATTTCGAAGCAATAAATATAAAGTAAAAATTTTCTTTTTCTTTCTCTTTTTATTTCTTTCATTTTCTTCGCTGTTTAGCAAGACTATCTATATGCAGAATAAAAATACGCTTAAGCAATTTACAAGCTAATTATGTCAATAATATAAGCATACACATGATGGATACACACAAACACACACTTTAGACATTTTGATTAGCTTAGCCAACTACCATAATTCATTTATATTATCAACTAGACTAAACTAAGCTTCTTCTTTATAAACATGTACACATATTATCCAAATTAACAAACACACATATATATGTTAATTTGGATGATTCCCATTTGTTGTTGTAGCTAAAAATATCCATGCTTATTATCAGAGAGCAATTGAATTTTTTGTGATTTTTTTCCTATCAGAAATATCTATCACAGCAAAATGATAAAATATCTTTGACATATGGATGCCGTATTAGTTTCATCATATGGTATCATGTGATATTACTGATTGATTAGCATCAGTACTTATCATATGAATAAATAACGCTGATTGTGATGAAAGTAGTAAACTGTGATCAATTTCGGATTTATTTGAATATATTTCGTACAAATTATTTCAGTAGAAATAAAACAAAGAATTTAATTCGAATATATTAAAATGCCATTTTTTTGTTTCATTTTCATTTATAATTTTTTCTTCTGAAAATTTAATTCAAATTTATCAATGCCATTTTTCCCTTGTTCTTCAAAATTTGATTCGAATTCTAGACTTGAATTGGTAAATCGAAGGTGGCGTGAAGTATCCTTGATGGCGTCACGCACCGATGAACGACCCGTTTGGGTTTATATCATATTCCGTAAGAATCATTGTAGTGGACACGAAAAAATGACCGTTAATATGAGTTTCGATGGGCCTATCTTCTGGAAACGACAAGTGGCTTATATCTATTGCTGTAGTTGCCATTTTCATGAACATGAAGTCATTAAGTTTTCTTTTTTTCCTCTAATATTTCAATTTTTTTTTTTCGGTAGTTCAGTTCGAGAATATCAAGAAAATATCGTTATATTTAAAAAAAAGATTATATTGTAAGAAAATTTCGGTAGTTCAGTTCGAGAATATCAGGAAAATGTCGTTATATTTAAAAGCCATAAATTAGATGAAAAAGTACGCAATATGAATTGATCGAATTGATTTTATTTTTTGACTGATTAATTATTAAAGTTGTTGATTTTTATCAGATTTCCCTTGAATTTGTTTTTTTTGACAAACAAATTAGCAATGCTGACAAAAGAAAAAATTCAATTTGACGGGAGCTAATTAATCCGATATTACCAATAGTACTTTCGTATTAATTACATTCCTACAATATAATCTTTTACAATTCATTCTTTTTTTTTATCCAGCTGTCAAATCAGATTAAAAAAGGCAATTAGTTTATTGAACTTTCATTTATGTTTACTTGCTTGCTACAAACAGCCTATTATTTATTTACTTTTTTACTTCTTCTCAGAGTAAATAAAATTTGTAGAAACTGAACATAGGTTTCTTTTCTCTATCAATCTTTCGCGTAATTAGGTATTTATTTGAGATCATTCTGATGTATAAATCGCATTTTGGAGAATTTTTCCCATTCCACATTAAGCCCATAAATTATGGAAATATTGCCAAAAATTTGCTTCTATCGATTTATATCTTCAGTTATTATTTTTTTCACTTTCTTGAAATGAATTTAACTAAATCTCTTTATAAATTTCAAGTAAACCCTTTGGGAATAAAATTTTCCTCGTTAAAATTAATTAATTTATTAATTAATTCAACTTTTTAGGGGCCTTTATTAGCATTACTAAGGAAATTGGAGCATCGCGTAAGACGTGTTTGTATTGTTGATACGCCCGTTGATTACGCTTTCTTGCCGGATAGCTTCTTTTCCTACATGGCTCGTAATATGCCACGTCTTCAGGTGAGTTCTTACGTAAAAGTTTTTTTTTTGTAGGTCAAAAAAAACGGAACAACATAGAAATTTAAAATATTTTTGCATCTTTTCATATTACAATGAATGAATTGCACTTTTTGCTACCAAAAATTGAAAAAAAAAAAAAATTCCAAAATTGTCTAAATGTAACGAAAAAGTTTTTTAAGTGTCAACTGAATGCTCTCACTAGTTTGGATATCATCAGATTATAGATTCAATTCTGAATTTAAAAATAGATCAAATGATTATCCATCCGTTTAAGCCATCGTTCAAGTATTTTTCAAAAACTCCTTTACCATTTTCAATTACTGATGTATGACCATTTTTTCGGTGACGTGAAATTCATTGGTTTTTAAAATATTTAACAGTAGTTAAAATAATCTAATTAAAGAGTAGGTGTGGAATGTAATTTAAAAAGTGAAAAATAAGTGAAAATAATTTCTTGAAATAATCATCACTTTATGTTATCAACTCCATCATTACTGATCGCTCCGATAAACTAGCATTGTGATAAAGATGGTTTGTTGTAACATTGAACAAAACAAAAGTAAAATTTATCCTTTGAATTTGATGATCTCATCAATAGTGAGAGCAAATGGCCACAACATATAATTTGAAAAAATTAAAATTTCTCAAAAAAATAGCCAAATTGGTAAATTCTTATAAAATACTTTAAAATGCTTTTATTCTAGTTTATATATTTACGTGAAATTGATCTCGAGAAGATTAATCGTGGAACAGTTGTTGAATTAGCGCAGCATTCTCAGCTTAAAAAACTTATCGTACATAAATGTCGAAATTATGAAGTAAGTTCACATATACTGCATTTCCAGTTTTTAATTTCAGTTATTAATTATCCTACATTTTTTTTCTTTTTTTGATTATCATATTATTTTTTTCCATGAAAAAGTCACAATAACTGAACATTGATTAAAAAAGAAAGAGAACGATAGATCAGTATTATTATTTAATTTCCCTCATTTCTGATTCGTACCCGAAAACAAGTCAATGTTTATTTTACGTCATTAAGAACAAACAACTCAAATAGCTATCTAATTAAAAAGTAAAACATTACGGTAACTATTACAGGTTTTTGAAGATTTCCATAATCTACCTCAATTATTGGTTGTCAAAGGTGACATTGTTGGTCTTAAAGTGAGCTTTTTTTTCTTTGTACGAAAAGAAACTGGAATAAAATTATAGGTGAAAGGGAGGAAAAAAGAAGGAAAAAAATTTACGGAAATAAAAAAAGATAGTTCCAGTGTATTACATATCACATAGCTTGCTTGATTCATCTAATATTTTTTTCAAAATTTGTTTTTGAATCATAAAATTGAAATTATTTCAAAATAAGCTGATAGTAATTTTCCATCACTTAATGATAGTATGGTGGGTGATATATGATACGGGCAGAATGAAAAGAGAGCAAAAAATTTGCATTTTCTTGGAAATTTTAATTCTGTCTAAGCACAGGATGAGAAAAAAGCGAAAAATTCCAGTTTTATTTTTAGAAGTTGCAACTCTGCTCAGAAAGCAGAAAATTTTTCACTCCAATAATTGCAGTAAGAAATCAAAAGATTAAATACTTCAAAAAGGGAGATATTTGGATCGAATGTATTTCAAAATATAACCCAGTAATTTGAACTTTCCAGTTTACCGGAATTCTTATATTACGAATTGTTGAATATCTTCTGAAACGGGTCGAATTCTGCGTTGAAAAACACCAGCGAAAAAATGAGACAAATGAGGATGACCGATGAATTTATAAGGTACAAGATATTGGTTAACAGACTCCTCCTTTTTTTTTCAGGCTATGATTGGTGATTATCCGGAATCGGACGATTTCGTTCTGGAAGTACAAAAACTGGATGTTAAACCAGATGATAACGATTTATCAGTCAGTTCGGAGCTAGCAATATCATCCGAAAATGGCATTACATCATCTACTTCCTCACCAAGTTACTGCCATTTGCGATGATATGTAAAAACATTTGTTGCTAATAATTAATGTACAAAAAAAGAAAGAAAGAGGAAGAGGAAAAAAAAAGTTATAAATTTCATTATGTTTAAAAGTGATATTTGCATTTGTTTTAATAAAATTTAAAAAAACATATTGTTTTCTGAAATTAGAATGATCTTTTCTTTTTTTTAATCACTGGAATTACTGAATGAATAAGAGAGATTGAAAGAAAGAAAAAATCATTGATATGTTTTAATTATTATTTGGAAAGAAAAAAAAAATGATGAAAACTATTAAATATCAATTTGTTCATATCAGTTTTATCTCCTCGATAATATTCGCTAAAAATTTCATTTGTAATTTCAATTTGCTTATTTTTTTTAAGGTCTGTTTTTCTTTTAATTACTACATTATGCTGCATTAGTCATTAAAAGATTACATGATAAAATGTAACGTGGAAAAAATTTCTTTATATTACTTTTGTTAATGAAAAAAGTTTTCTTTCGAATGCATTTTTCATTTTAATTGCTGAAGTCGGTCCCTTTTGCTAATGAACGTTTTTTGAGAAACGGTTAAATGGAAGATTTCGGAAAAATTTCTATCTAAATGAGCGCACTACCGTAACTATATTATACATAACATTAATAACTCGGATAATTAATTGTTTCGAATAAATTAAGGTTCCATTAATTTTCTAAAAAAGAAGGAAAAGAAAACTCAATGTTATCCAAAAAGAAAGAAAATATTTCATTTCCTCGACGATTTCCCAATTTAGCGAGTAATTTTCTTAACAGATAATAAAAAGCATCAAGCAATTAGTGTTATTTATTAACAAAGAGATAGATCTCACTTAGAATTAGTCAAGAGTAGGAATTCAGTTTCTGTGTCCATTTCTGTTTTCCATACAATCAGTAATAATCGGTCTATCCAGTGATAATGATAGCCTGCTAGGAGAAATCCGAGACTGTCAAAAGTGATAGCTTCAGCAACGCTTTTCCACATAACACCAACCATAACGATGACCTATGACCTACACCATATCGAGACGTTTCACTCGGACACACGTGTCACACATCCGCACACCCGAACATCCGCATCACTTTGTGTGTGTATCTTTGTGTTTCGTCATCGCAGTACTCTCTTTCGTGTCTCTGTCTGTCTGTGTATGCATCGCTGCGGACTGACGGAAGAAGCGGTACGCCGGATCGATTGGCGAGCAGAGGGGACCGGCCAGCAGCAGTAGCAGTAGCAGCAGCAGCACAGTGGCAGCGTTCGCGATCAGTGGTGCGTGCTACCGCCCGCCGTATTCCGACGCCGACGACGACAGCGAGTTGACAGTGCTGTCCCTCTCCTGCTGTACTTCTCTTCATCATTTCTTCCATGGCATTCCTTAGTGTGGATTTAGCTTAGGGAACATCCAGCATTCTAGCAAGTTTAGTCTAGAAAACATTCAAAATTTTAGTCAAATAAATCCTTTTTCAAAAAAGTAGACGGAAATATGATTGCTATTAGAGATGGAACTGATTAAGAAAATTTATGCAAAAAAAGGCGAAATATTTGATATGGAAATTTACAGATGTAATAAAAGTATTTGTGCAAATTTAGTCCAGCTATGTTTATGTTTGACATTTATGTAGAAAGAAACGATTGCATTTGCTTAGGAAAGTTTTTGATGAGAAATATAATATTGTTAAAAAAAGAGAGTAGCGATTGTGGGAATATTTTGGTAGTAAAAAAAGAAAAATATGGTCAAGTTAGAAAAGATTTTCTCATTTTTCACTTCGAGAACAAGTCCATAGGGAAGGAATTGTTATTTTTGATAATCATTCTAATTATTCAGCAAGCTTATTACCGATATAAGATATTACAAGTGTATTCTCAACTTTCGTAATCCTTCGTAATTCATATACTCTTTTTTCTGTTTTTGTTCAAAACGTCCTTTAGTATTTCTACGCATAAAGAATTTTAGATGGATGAAAAAAGTTTCAGGTGTTATGTTGTCATTAGATGGGTAATAGTTCAATGATGTCGTCGTCAAAGGGCGGGCCAGATTCCACATTTAACGATAATTTAATCAGGGAAGTACGTCTGAATCCAATAATATATGATTTCTCCCATCCATTATATGGGAATGCAATCAAGAAACAGGAAACTTGGATTGAAATTGCTGCAAAACTTAATGAGAAAGGTTGCTTCCGGATAATTTGCCTTACAAAAAATTTCCAGTTCATTTAACTTTCACAGAAGGAGAATTCAAAGTAGGATTTTGAAATTTGCTGTTGTCTTTAGTGGAAGCTGTGAAAACTCGATGGCGTACGTTACGTGATCGATATACAAAAGAGCGTCGACGTGTTATGACATGCGGTGTGGGGTCATCATTTTCTTACTATGCTGATCTCTGCTTTTTGGACAACACCTGCGCCGAGAATAGGTCTGAAATCGTATTTTTTATTTATTCATTTTCAGTAAATATCATATTATTCAAATATTTGTTGAAGCGGAAAAAACAAATATTTTTCTTTTTGAAGCGGTAATTTTTTTCATAATTCGTAAAGCTTTCGACAAAAACCTTTGAAAATAGCATTTTTGACATTTTTTCCACAAGTAGGTTTTAATTCTTTGATTTATTAAAGTAATATGAGCCAAATCTGTGCTTGTTCAGAATTACGCCATCAAAATGTAATAAAAATAGTAACAGCAGCAGCAGCAGTGACAAAAACAGCAACAGTGTTCCAATTAATTGTGACGTTACGACATCTGTGTTTGTAAAACCGGAAGTTTTTGAGCAGTCCTCCGATATCAATTACAATTTCGAGAATAGGTTATTACTTTTCTTTATTTTTTGTAAATTTGAAGGATAAATTTTTCGTTATTTGAGACTGTCTTTTGTGAGGTTTACTTGGTAAGTGATTGAGGAAATTGTTTTTGGGTAGCTTAAGAAGAGTTGGAAATCATCGTCGCTGGCCTAAAATGAATAATGAAGGCAACTTATTGTCCGAATATTTTCTTGCATTTTACGATCATACCATAAATCTTCGGAGGTTGCAGTTTCGAGATAGATTTTTACAATAGAAAAGTTTATTTTTTAAAGAAGACTTTTCGTTAATATGTAAATTCATTTATTGGGTGAAATATTTCATTACTTAACAAGATGACATGAAAGTGCAGTCCTCTTCATTATTTCTTTGGTAATTTTTTAGGATCGCTGATGATATGCTTGTCGAGCAAGAGGAAACAATTCCTTCTTCGTCTAGACCGGAACGTCCGGTACAGAAGAAGCATAAAGTTCGGAAGGCATCTCATAAATCGCCAACGCCTCCAGTAAGTTCAGCAACAGCAGCAGCTACATCTGAAATAGGCGAGCTGATTGCACTTGAAAAAGTGCCTGCAAAACGCTCCAAACTGGATCTTTCGCCTGATTCTCCGTCGGATACAGTTGCACATGCACTGATGCGTAGCGTTGAAGCATTACAACGTCTAGCGGAACGAAAATCTGTTTTCGATCATGTAGTCGGCCCACGCGATGCTGACGAATGTTTCGCGGATTTTGTTTGTATGTCGCTGAAATCAATTGATAATGGTAGTCGTGTGCATGCTCGGATTGCAATTCTTCATGCTCTGGCACAGTTTCAAGCATAAGCAGTGAAATCTTATCGTTACGACTTTTGGATGGCATTTTAGAATAAGTAAGTATCTTGCAAAGATAAAATGTTAGTTAAAAAATAAGAATGTAAGGCTTAGTGACCAACTTATTAATAGAAATATTTGAAGTTTTCAAAAATCCAACCATTAAGTGTTGGAAATGTTAAGGGCCAATCATTTCAAATATTTCTTGTCCTTTTTTACTACAGAATTTGTTCGTTTTAAGTACCATTCTTTTTCCCGTTATTTTAAATAATTAGGAATTAGATTCTTTCAGATTTGTTCTTGGAATTTCATTCCGAAATATATTGTTTTGAAGTAGTACATTCTGTGCAGGTCCTCGTTACATGACTACAATGTATTTTATTCTACTTTTGGTATTATTTCTGAATTGTCATTTCTTTTTCGTATTTAAGTAAAAATGATATATTTCTGGTTATGTATAGTAAAACTGTTTCCCATGTTGATCCTGCAGGATGTATGTGAAAATTTGGTTGAATGAAAGATTGATTACAAAATTTTTAACACACTTTTATAAGCTGAATTACGTATAATTTTTATAGTGTGATGAATTTTGATCTTTTGCTATAGAAACTATTAAGCCTTGCATAGTAAGACAAGAAACTCAATACATTTTACTTTTTCTAATGTCGATAATCTGTTAAAAACGGGCTATTCTTTGTTATCATGAATACAGCTGTAAATACGCTATATTGTAGTACTAGGATAGTTTTTCTCGCAGTTTATGTAGAACTAACGATCACCTGCAGAACGAAAAAACGAATACTCATGTAGTTTATGGAAAATTGACGCATGCAAATCCTAAAAACGGATTGCACAAAGCATCTGTCACCTCTTGTAATTTTTATTGTTCTATTTTATCTATAATTAATGTAAATAAGCGAAATGAGGTCATTACTTCATCATTTAATTTATGATTTAACCCCGATAAACTCAACCATCTTCTTGAGTTTTCAAGCTATTTGTTTCTTTTTTTCCCGCGAGAAATTGTGTGGGGTTTTCATATTAAATGGTTTATAATTTCAAATTTTATAGAAAAATCAAAATGAGTAAGATACAAATCGATCAACTACATTATTACATGAAAGAAGGAGAAATTCCATCTGACAATTTTATCGATAACTTCACATACAAATCAAGCAATTTCAAATTAACTGATAATAAGCGTGCTTTTTTCATTTGTAATCGTCTCCTACCGGTTGCATAGATTTTAGTGGCATTTAGTTTTCTTTTTTTTCTTCTTGAATTCACATTTAGAAATTTTAAATTGAAATCATTGCTAATAGAGAATTTTTACGAAATGTAACACCTGTTTTCGAATTAGGTATAGCATAACAACAGCTAAAAGTAATTATGTTCGGATGTTCTGAAGTTTGAACAGTCAAGAAAATTTGAAATTAGTAATTTCATTCCTCTCTTCACACTCATCAATCTAATGATGTTTTGCCTCAGAACTCTAGCTGATATACATTTCTGAACTTGGCACTTATTAAGCTTAAGAATAATCATTCACTAATGGAAAAAATTAAAATTATTTCTTCGTACAACGACAATTTCCTTCACAAGTAACACAAATGAATTCCGCACTATTGCTATCATGATTTGACTGATCCAAGTCTTCGCTGCTTGCTTTTGTTGTCATTGATGATAATGATAACGATAATGATAATAACGATTGACTGCTGTATGAACTTTCAGGTGACTCGAATAATGGTGGTGGAATATTGTGGGTATGAAAAATTGGTGTTGAATGTGATTGTGGTTGAAAGATTGTCGATGATCGTCCAGATTGATTCGAGTTTATTTCTGAAGTATTTATCACTGGTAATTGTCCTCCTCCTGAAATACATCACAGCGATCGAACAGCAACTGTGAAATGAAAGATTTTCGATAATATATTTAAACTTTAGCTTAAAATTCGACTTATTTTTACATTTCTATGATCGAACCATCATCTGTGATTTAAATTTCATTCTATAAATCTCTCTTAAAATCTCATTTTAAATAGCTTATAATAAAATCGGTAATTAAACATGTACTGTAATTGGCTTTATTGGGGAAATTAAAGGAAATATTCAAACAAAAATTTTGCACCAAATTTTTAACAGAATAAAAAGGAAATTGATGAACTTTGAATATCGATTCCATAAACAGGTCTTATCCAATTCATTGATTTGAAATACTGATCAAATACTGAAGTAAGTTCTGCATTGAATGATGCAACTAGCGGCGATGAAATAGCTGGATGATACCAACTGTAGATGAACGATGCTGCAGCCTTCTGTGCTGCTTGGAATCCATCCCTGAATCCCGTGTATGCAAATTTTTCTGCTTCTGAAAAGTACGAAAAATTTTGATCAGAAGAAAATTATCCGTAAATGATTGACTTGAAAACTCCATTAATAATGGAAATCTTTTTTCTCTGAAATTTCATGCTACGACAAAATTTAGATGAATTTTGACATATCCAACAGAAATATATATGTTTGTGTACAACTGTAAAAAAGAAAATTTAAATAGATTTTTGGAAAAGAAAACTTGACAGGACAGCGTGTGCTCAGCAATATCACCGGAAAAATCAATGATAAGGGATAATTGTTTGATCATAATTATGACTTTAAAGGAGAAAAGGATATTTGCTGAAAAACATTATTAGATGTTAAATATTGTTAATTTTTTTATTAAAGTCATAAAATTCGAAAAAAAGAAGGAAGGAAGGAATGGACTAACATAAGCAAAATTAAAGAATAAAAAAGTCAAATGAAAATAATTATAGTTTGTTGTTGAATAAGCGTGATTTCATATGATTAAAAAATTGTTTCACAAAATTTTTTACTTTGCTTCAAAAAAAAATTTGAAAATTTGCACATTAGATAAAACAAAAACAAAATATTTGAAAATTCAATCGTTTCCTTTTTACATTAGCAAATGTTAATTGGAGAACTTTCTCGAAATTTTCAGGAAATTAGTTGAAATCATTAAACATTAGATATTAAATGAAAATCAAGTATTAAACATTAAATTAATGTTGGGAAAAAATTTAAAACTGAGTCTTCTGAAGAAACTGAATCTTCCGGCAGCTGATGCACAACATATTCTGTTGACCAAAATATAATCCTGTAAATACTTTCATGATTTTCGCCATATTTTACAGTAGAAAATATTATTTAAAAAACTTTTTTATCCCAAAGGATCATGTGTTTAATTGAAATTTCACAATATTGAAGTTTTATAAAAAAATTCCCTTCAAGTTTAATTTTAAAGCAAATTTTTTTGGAAAACATTGCTTTGGTTTCATTAATCGTACAAACTACTAGACAGATTTTATAATATCAGTAATAAAAAATATATGAATTAGTAAAAAGAGAAAGGAACAAAATTGCGTTTTTTTTTGAATTTTAGATTGTTGGACAAACATTGCCTGTACCTTTTTTTTGCTCATTACTAACTGATTGAAGATATTTAATTGTTAAATCTAAGATTTCAATTTTTTCTAATTTTGCTTCAGGTTTTGGCGCTTTCATCAAATGAAACATCTTCAGCTGATCCAAGGAAGCATTCATGCGAGCTCGGCGACGGCGTTCAATTTCAGCTTTGCTCTAGAAAAAAAAAGTTGGAAAATTTGAGGAAAGATAAATAAATAAAAAACTTGTCATTTTTTCATGAATGTATTTTATATTATGTAAATAGCAGCATGTATGAGCGTTTTATGTCGTTCAGCATATTTATTGGTGGTTTCAAAATTTTAGTAAAGCTGAATTTGAAACTTTTTTTTCGTGCTAATCAAGGAGTTTGTCATTATTTATTTTTCTACGAATTTGAAGGTAAAGTTTTGACAAATGGTCCTTTATAAATTTCAAAACTTTCAGCTTAAGTTAATAGCAATTCAGTTATCCAGAACAAAAGAAAATAAAATGAGAACTTTCAAAATGATTTTCCTTTCACAACTTATTTTTCAGCCGTCTCGAAGACAGTGATTCATTTCCATTTTTAACTAAATCATAAATGAAATTTCTAAAGCAATTAAAAATAAGAGTGAAAAAAATTGTAAAAATAATTTTCGACAAACTTCAATTTTTGACCTCCTTGCAGCAGTGGTAGTATCAGCAATGAGAAATTGATTGTGAGTTTTGCTTGGAAAATCAAATATGGAAGGAATTTAAAACTATATTTTAATATGTTTAGCTTAGTTTTAACATTACATGCCTAGCTTAGCTTTAGCACTCTAACTTCAAAAGCACGTTAAGATTTTTCCTATGCAGGGAATTTCTGCTTCTGTCAATTTCAATCTAAAAGTTACCAGGACTAAATTTGGATCACTCGAACTAACAACTGTCGAATTGTCCATAGAACTATGAACAATGACCGAATTCTGAAATTAAATATAAATATAGCGATGGAGATAAAATTTGAATATAAATCCAGAAACAAGGGCAGTTAAGCTCTAATTTTGAAATATTATAATAAAGAAATAATTAACAGCATAGGTATTAAAGAAAAAAAAAGAGTGAGTAAAAATAACTTGAAATATCTTAAGGAATTCTAATTGAAACAGGTATTTCTGAAAAGTGAATATTTTTCAATGATAATTAAGAAAATAATTATTGACAGTGATAATTAGCTAACTGATTAAAAAAATTTGTTAATCAGTTGGGTATACCCTTAATAGATAGATATGTCTATTTAATTTATATTAATAATTAAATAAATGCTGGTTATTTAGAAAACACTGAAAACGTTTTTTGGGAGACTTCTTTCAAAATTTGTTTTTAGCATGAAAATGTTTTCATTGTCTAATAAAGAAGATTGTAATTAATGCAAAATAGTTTTTGATAAAGAAGCGATCACTAATTTTGTTCCACTGATGAAACAACAATCATCTTTAGCCTGCTTCATTGATTATTAGTAATATAGTGATAAGGATTTGCTTTGTTCTCTTGGATATTAATGAAACAGTACTATCTGAACCACTATCATGAAAAAAAAAAAAAANNCATAATCAATGTAGAACAGATCATTGGTTATTTGAATAATGAAGCACTGATATACATTTTATTAGTTTAAAGTTTTAGAGAATATATTGGAATTAGCTTCTGATTGAACAGATATATCCCAATACTCAACAATAATTATTTACTAAATCAAATTTTTTTTAACAGAGAAAAAAGGAATTTAACTTTTACAAATGATGAAAGAAAAGGTACAAGCACCAAGTGCTAGTACTAAAATTTATCGAATAAATTAGTTACTCTATTTACACATTTTAAATACTTCCAAATAATAGGGTAAACGGAAGAGGGTGGGGGCGGTATGAGAAAATGTCACCGAAAAATGTCGCCAAATTTCTCACGGATAAATTTTGAAAGTTTCCCAAGGCTCCGCCATTCAGTATTGTTATCCAATTCATGTCCATTATGTCATCATGAAACAATATGCTGTTATTGATGCAGGCATGAGAATGATGAGTTCAATGAGAAAACAGCTTAATTGGATAATAATCGTGCTATTTTGATAATTGATAAGTGTTCGTTTACATGATTAGACAATAGACCAATTAATTTTTTCAATTGTTTTTAATATTCAGATGTTTTCAATGTACCGTAATATTAAGTGTTAATCGTATCATTAAGGCAACTGATATAATTTTGGATCAAATTTTTATTGACATTTTTTCTTAGTATTTTAATGACGCATTATTTTATTTCTTCATCGATAAAAGTTTCGCTTTTTCTCTATTCAAATTTACGTTTATTTAATTTCATTGTAATTTTCTAATTCTCTTCTTTAATGGTCATTCATTACTGGTCATTTGGTCATCGCACCAAGGATTATTATATTCATCAGTGCTTCCACATAAACAATGCCGCAAATTAATGAAAAACGAAACTCTCACGCGTCGTTAGATTCTCTCCTGGATGGATTCCTTTTGAAACTTTATTCTTACAGTGAACGATAATCTGTCTGAGATTGTATTATTATTGTTAAAAAAAGGCTAAATAATTTGAAATTTTTTTTTTTTTGAAATTGCAATAAGAAGTTAGAATTTGTGCTTCCGAATTCTTAAAATTTCAAATTTTTGAGACTTCCTTTTTGTTTTTTTCTTAGAACTATTTTTTTTAATGCAAATTTTTGATCTGAGATTTATAAATATAATAATACCATTACTAACTATATAATAAGAATGTCGTATGTCTGTGCCAATTTTTCTTGTCAAATTGAAAACTAAAAATATTAAAAAAATTTATCTGACAAAGAAAAATAAACAAGACAATCTCACAATAAATAAGAAACGAGTAATAATACTAACAATTAATAGTAATAGTAACAATATTAATGGTAATAATAACAATATTAATGATAATAATAAATAGTAATAGTGATAATAGTAACACAATTAATAATAGTAATAATAATAGTAAATAATAACAATAGTAATAAGTAATGGTAATAATAAAGCACACAAACAAACAAACAACAAAATGGAAGGAAATAACTGAATGAATCTAATCATAAAACAATTTCTGAAGAGGAAGAAGAACAAGTGATAAATTATTTAAATAAATGATAGTGATAAGGATCAATAATGAAGAGAGATGTTATTATGGCAGTTATACACCTGAGTTTGAGAACATTAAACAGTTCAGGCAGTAGAAATGTATCGTTTAATTCTTTATTTTATTCAGATTTGAAATAATTTATCATGAATAATTTTATATTTGATTAAGCAGTAAATACGGTTCGACTATTCCTTTATTAGTTTTCAAGAATAAAAAAAATAAAAGGTAATTAGCAATTTCTGTAGTGACTTTTTCAAGACAAACTTATTTTAAGCATTCGATATTTTGTATCTCTTAAAGGGATTGTAAAAAAAGTAAATAATAATTTCACTGCTTGTTTCCTTCTAAAAAAAGAAAAAAAAAAGAAAAATTAGGATTATTATCATGGATTGATAGTAAAATGATAATGATAACATGATGGAAATGGTCAAACAGAGAAAAATAAAATAGTTAAAGTAACTGGCATTAATGAAGTGATAATACAATAAGGAAGAAAAGAATGTACATTTAATAGTGGTAGCTTGAAAAAAAAAATATTTGTAAGTCAAAAAGCATGATTTTCTCTTACATTTTAGCATTTCTTTTTTATTTGCAAAAAATATTTTTTCTCAAAAATATTTTTTTGCTAATATTTTACGTAAAAAAATAAAAAACAGCAAGTAAAATACGATAAAAATGGTTTTAAACAAGTGAAGAGTCAGTAAATCTAGTGATATAGACACTTACCACTTTAATCTACTATTGATGAAAGACTCGATGCTGATAAATCTGGAAAATTAATGCTTCATGCTTAGGGCTTATCAATGATTTCTGACTTAGCTGCTGATCATTAAAATTATTTAAAGAAATATTAAAAACTTCCATTAAAAGACCATTTACATTTATTTTTTTAAGAAAAATTCAAAACTTTGTTTCCAATAATGAAATCGAGAAATTCTGATTTACCACAAGTTCATTTCCATTAACTTCACAGGATTAGCTTTCTAACAATAAAATTACAACTTTGTTATCATTAATTTACAGCTCTTAATACTAATAATGCAATTTTCTTACATTATTTTTTCTTTATCGATAATCTTTTATCAGTAATTTAAAAGATAAGATAGTTTCAAAGAATATACATAGAACAATAAATTCTATTCTTGAATTTCTTCATCATTTGCCATGATTTAATTTGCGTACAATACTAGTAACAGAAAGATATTCATCTTCGCTAAGTCCAGTACTTACTGTGTCATCTGAAGGACAGAGCTGATTTCTGGATTCACTGGACGAGAACGACTCCTCACGTGTAGTTAATTTGCTAATTTGTTCCAAATGAGGAATTGGCAGTGCTTTTATACTTTTTCCAATACTCATTCTATCTATAAATAGACGCAACAGAGTAATGGTATGAAAAAATTGTTATTAATGAACATAGAGAAGGAGCAATTTATAATTGGCGTTTAATTATTTAAAAGCAAATAGCAAGAGTTTATCAAAAAAAAAAAAAGGATAAAATAGAAATACCTTGCGCAGGTAAACGTTCTTTTGCTGGAATAATTATTGCATACTGCTGAAATGACTCGTCTTCATTTATATAATCATGTGATTCATAAATCAATCCATCATCATCATCAAAATCATCAAATTTTCCTGATATGTTATCACACTGATCGGTATGATTTCCCGATAATTGTGAATAATTCATCGGACTAGATTGAACCAACAGTGACAATCTCAAATTTTTATCATACTCATTTAAAAAGAAGAAGTGAAATTTTAGATTTTTTGAAATTTTTGAATTTTTGCTCCGCAGAATTGTCATATTTCTATAAATCTTAATCAATTCTTATAGTAGATGATAATGCCGAAATTTTTTATAAGGTGGAAAAATTAATCGGTTCCAAATTTAATTATTAACTAGAAATTGAAATTGCGCTAATAAAATATTGAAAACCTAAAAACCTAACTATAGACCAGAACATCAAAAAAACCAGCTAATAAAATGTTATTAACAAATAGTACGGTGCTCAAATATGATTGGAAGAAAAAAACTGTAGCACTATAATACTGATATTAAAACTATAATACTGCAACAACTAACATCATCTTTTAATTAAGTGCATGCATATTTTATTTATTTAAATTTAAAATCGCATCATAATGTGATCAGAAAATTGCTAGCCGTAATACATGACCAGCAAACTTTTCTAAAAAATAATTTAATGCAATTGCAAAATTAAGACTTTCATTGAAATGATTAGAACATTTAAAGATCATTTTAAAAAAGCGTAGCTTAATTACTTCTTCTAACTTGATTCAAATGGTATAATATATTGATTACACCAAATAATAGTGTCAAATTACTAACCATATTTAAATAATAACATGAAATTAACAAACGAAATGTTTAAATATAACTATCAAATTAATAAACAGTGTTATGAATAAGATTATGCGCACCTTTTCTTTGCTGTATTGGGCATCTCATAAATGTCATCACTACCTGTCATGATCATTTTGAGTGATAAATTTGGTGGTTTTAACGGTAAAGGAGGAGGTGGTTGTTTTAGGATTGATGATGATGATGCGGTATCAATTGCTGGCAACCTTTCATTAGCGGTATTTCTGAAATAAAACATAACTTTTACCGCAATTTCGAATGAGGAAAATGCTGCATCTTACCGAGATGAAACTGCTGAAGGTGGTGGTGGTGGTGGTTGTGTTGGTCGTGTTATCGTTGACTTGCGTACGAGGCATTCCTTATCACTTGATGTAATTAATACTGTTATGCTGTTTGAATCAAGCTGTAAGAAATAGTAATTGAAACATTCCTTTTCAAAATAATCTTTAAATTTCCCACACAACATTTCGATATTAATTTCAACCAAATTATCTTGACCAAGTATTACCTTAGAAGGTAGCCCAATCAAATGTTGCTTAGCTATGACAATACCATTACCAGCGCGACGTAATGATTGTACATAATTACTGCTAGCCCGATGCCAGAAATGCCTATTTTTCGGACACATCAGCGATTTTAGGCTTGAAAGAAGTTGTAGGAAATTGCGTGTACAATAAGCATCACAAATATTTTTTGTTGTTGTATTAGAACATAACTTGCAACACTGTCGAGTAATCCAATAAATGAATGCAATAACAGTAAGTACAACAATTATCCATCCAAAAATATACTGAAATTGCCTTTAATTGATTACAAATTTACCACTTATAAAATCCTGCACACTTAATACTTTTTCTTTTTTTATTATTTAAAATGAAACTTGAAGATGACATAAAGAACAGTTATACAAAAGTTGATTAAGTTTGGGAAATAATTATGAAACTATTTAGAAGTAATTTTTCTTCTATTAGTTTGAATAGTACGATATATTAAAATCTTTCAAACTGATAAAAGATATGATTTCTTTTAATGAAGAGAAATAAATGTACGACGGAGGAGCGAAAATTTGACCCAAAATAGGACTTGGAAATTTAATGTGATGTTCAAATCGGATAAATCATAATAATGTTTAAAAATGGCAAATCACGACGATTAATCTCCCCCTAAAATGAGCGTAGAAGTCTTTAGTAAGTTTATCGTTAATTTAAATAAATAAAACTTGAAAAGTATTCGTTGAATTCCTTGATAAATACATTTATTCTTCTACGACACATTCCTAAATTATTTGCTATAATCTCAACTAATTTCTTTTCTGTTTCCAAATCTTATCAACTCTACCTACCATTTGCCAAGTTTTTACAATTTGTAAGCATTCATCGGCATGACAGTTCCAATTATAGCAACTTTTGTATAGGCCACAGTCGCATTCTTCCATACCTTCGACAATACCATTACCGCAGAGTGGTAGCGATTTCTCAATTTTATGCTGCGTAAAAAAATAATATAAACTCTTGACGTGTTTCACGCAACGATTCTTCTCCAACATATTTACCATTTGTTGTAGTGTACAATCATGATCATAACCTCTGCAAACGTAAATTCACGTATAAATTTGTTACATCTTATAATATAATAAGTTATAAATAAATCTAGAAATGGATAAAACATTACATCTGATTTCTTTTCAATATATTTAATAGAGAATGAAATATTTGTTCGGAATCTTTTCTGGAATTTTTTTTTTATTACTTCAAAAAACATACGGTATTTTAAGGCATCCAGAAATGGTTTTACTTCGAATTACTGGACAATAACAGTTCGTTACATCGATCAGGTCAGTAGCATTACGGTGCGGAACTCCAATTAGGTGCGCGACCTCGTGGAAAAAGATGCCACCCATTGCAGATGGATTATGTGGATAGAACTACAATTTGTTCCTATTATTATTATTAGTTCTTTCATCAATTTTTTGATCAGAACTTTACTTCCTCATTAACTTCTCGCTTTTGTTTTAAAATTCCCCCTCCTTCCCCCAAAAAAAAAAAAGTCTTTAATGAGTGTTCTTCAATGAAATTTTTTTCCTTCTTTTGGAAATGAATAGAAAAAAAAAGTGTGAAAATTTTGAAATCATTTTTGATGAGGAATTTTTTCTTTTTTTCTTTTTTTAAATCAAAGTAATGATTTATTTAATTTACAAAAATTTTCTCAACACATAGTAGTAAAGGTGTAAATTTTTTCAAATAATATTTTGGTGAAATATGCAAAGAAATGTAAAAGGAATGAATGAAATCAGTTCGGGAAAATTATTCAGTGGCAGATAATTCGGAAATAAATCTGAAAGCTATTGAAAATTTATGAAAAAATGTGGAAATTTTTTTGTGTCGATTGCAAAAATTGCCGTTGGGTAACACTTTTGCCACCTTCAATTTGTCATTGAATGTGCAATGCTTGCTGCCTTTGATGTAATCTATTTTTACGAAAGTAAAAAGTCTATCAAAAATTTCAATTTATTGATTTATTTATTTATTTTTTCATTATAATTTTAAATACATTTCTTTTTCTTTGCTAAAAGTTTCGAATAAATTGAATTTTTTTTTTAACGAAGAAATGAAAGAAAAAAAAAAACGGAAGAAATTTAAAATATTTTCAGGAAAAGTTTTTTTTTTGCCCACTACTCCTTTCCGGTTGTTTTCTTGTTTATGTAAATAGAAAGAAATGAATGAAGAAGCATTATTTGCATTCATTTCCTAGAAAATTGTAATGTAAAAATAAGGGCAAACAGCGAAAATTGTATTATTAATATATTTGATTAAGGATAAAATGACTTGAAACATGGATTGTATGAAAATAAACAAAAATAAATTTTGAAATAATTAAAATTAATAAAATGACCTGCATTAGATGACTGGAAAATACTGCTGATCTTATGAAAATGAGCAAAATTAAAGCTTGAAATAAATGAAAGTGGCAAAATTAGCTGTATGAAATGATTTTTAAAATAGTGATTGTATGAGAATAAGCAGATGGAAATGAGCTGAAGCATTCACTGTATAAAATTAAATTTAATTAAAGCGCGAAATAATTGGAATTAATTTGATGTTGAGGGATGAAATTATTTTCAAAAGTAAAATAAGAAAAAAATTTTTTCATTCAGTAGCACTTAATTTCACTGCAATTCAAAAAAAAAAACTTTACGACAAACTTGTTGATACTATTGTAATTAATGCTTAATTATAGGAATTGAACACTAACAAACCAACAACAATTAGAAATAAAAAAAAAAAAAAAAAAGAGAAAAATCGAAAAAAAAATTTGAAATGTCAAAAAAAGAACTATTGCCAAAGTGATTGCTGTTCATTATTAGCAGCATTTCACAACTTCAAATACAGAAGAAATTGTTTACTTTTGAACTGTCAACAAATGGAAAACAGAAACAAACGATAAACAAACAAACAGCAGGATGATGGAACGATAAACATATTCAGCAGTATTGTATGTTTCAATTACTAAATTTTGTTAATTTAAGAAAGGAAAAAATGAAAAGTGGAATAAAACATGTGGTTAAAAATAGAATTAATAAATTAATTATGGAATTAACTTCTAAAGGTAATCGTATTTTAAAAGAGGGAAAGAAGTAAAAAGAAAAAAAAAAGTGAAATGCTTGAATATATTTGAAATGAAAATCATGAGCAAGCAAAAAAAAAAAAGAAAAAAAGTGAATATATCATTTTTATGCTAACAAATAATAGTATAAATAAGCACTTAATGGACTGAAATGCAGTTTTGAAAATGAAAAATTTTTCAATTAAATGAAATTTGGAAAAGTGGGGAAGATATAAATTTGTTAAATTTTAAAGTAACTTTTTAACTCTTTCTTCTCATTTTTTACTTTTAAATTCCATCCATCAATTCGTTACAAATTAGAAATTATAAAGGTAAAACAGTAATGACTTAGTATCTAAAAGAAAAAAAAAAAAAAAGAAAACAGCTTAGGATTTAAAAGAAAAAAGCGCAATTTCAAATTGCATGATGGAAATGAAAATAGGAAACGGAAATGAAGAATTCAAATTGAAGTGAAATTTGAAGCAGTGAAATAAATGGAAGGTGAAATTAGAGTGTTTTTGTTCAAAAAAAAAAAAAAAAAACAAAAAAATAAAATAAAATAAATTTCCTCGACGACCTTACATTATTAACTGAATCAGTCAAGTATCTGACAGATTCCCGCATATTTTAGACTT
>PQVD01001756.1:9037-21647 GCA_003012265.1 Setaria equina
TCTTCCAACTTGCGTAACCTTTCAATAATTTAATACATGAATGCTTCCCATATTATGCAAAAAATTTTCCCGTGAGGAAATCTTCTCTAAGAAAGAAGTCCTGTTTTAAATAAAATTTGTTCACAAAAGTAGCCGTGTCATAATTTGCTATCTGAAAGCCACTGCAGGTAACAAATACTATCGCCATTCTGTATCACTGATTATTGGGCTGCAAATATTTTATGGTCTAATTTGAATTTAAATAATAGCGCGATGATTTACAGATAGTTGAGGCAGCGAACATTTGTTACATAATAATTTTATGGATGTTTTAGTAAAAATGTCTAGAAATTTTATTTTCTTCCAATTAAGTGTTTGAGTACTATCAACAGGAGGTATTCATCGCATATTTATCTGTTGCCGAAAATTAGCATTTTATCTACCTAAAATTTCAATTGCCCCCTAATTCGAATACATTTTAGTTGTAAAGTATTTAAGTCCTAGTGTAACAGTTCGAGTATTTAACAGCACTTTTAAGTTATGTTGCTACTTCTCGATAGTTGTAACCTCCACCAAATGTTGAAGTTTTGAAATCCATGTGTAGCAAAGTTTATGAATACTTGTAAAAGAAATCAACTTGAAGCTTATGTAAAATTCTTTTTACAGCTTATATTTCCTGAACACCCATCAGCCTCTCGTTTCACGTAGTTCAGTAAAAATAATTTCTAGGGAATAGTTAAATTTCTCTTAGAATGAGTAGATGGGTATCGAAAGAAGTAGGGATGTGGAGAGGAGCTCTAAAAAAATTAAACAAGTTTTTTTTTTCAGGATAAGCACTACCTACAGCTATCAGCATAATATGGATTTGATCAGTCATGAAGACCAAAATCGAGCACATGAGATCACAGTGGAGTATTTGAATTTCCTGGATGATTCCGTATGTTTCCTTACAACTTTTTTTTTATTTCTTTGTTTAAAAAGGAAAAGACACATAGAGACAGACAACTGTAGTGGACTGTTGAACTTTTAACGGAAACAGCAAACTTTAAATGGACATGAGAAACTGCATTCTGATAATTTCTATTGGGATGCGATAACCTTTCAGCGGACTATGAGATCATGAGGAAGTTCTAGAGAGATAGATATATGTAAGCCTAGTCACGAATAAATATGTCTTGTTATGAATTTTCAAATATATTTAAGGGTAGTGATAAAGTTTATATGCAAAAATGTGAGGACATGATTAAAGAAAACGCATCGCGAATTATCATCAATTTAAATGAACTTCGAAAAAAGCTTCCTGAACGAGTTATTGGGTTAGCTTCCTTTCGTTTTATGATTCCTATGACATTTTCAGAACATGAAGCTAATTTTTCCTTTTATGTTATGTGTTTGTTATCCGACAGTCTCAGTGAAGATGATTTGAAAAATCATGGTTTAAAGCAAAGTATGATTGTCTCATTTTATGCTATTTTTAACCTATTGGAAGTGGGAAAAGACAACAAAAACATATAGATTTCACAGTAAGTTATGGAAATTTAGACTTCTACGAAATTTTGTGCCCGAAATTCTATGCTTGCAACAGGCGATGAAAGATTATGTAAGTCGGTTAGATCCAGAATATGGGAAGGGTCGAGATTTCAATGTTGGCTTTGAAGGAAGTTTTGGTGATCGACATGTAAATCCTCGAACATTGAAATCACAGTTTCTCGGGAGTATGGTTTGCTGTGAAGGTATCGTCACCAAATGTAAGATATTTTTATCTAATTCATTTAAAAATCAGGTTTTTTAAAAAGCAATTACATCAATTAGCAAGTCCGGAAGATTAGCCAAGCTGGTCGTAAATGTTCCTGTTAAATTATTTCAAATTATATGTCTAACGAAAATGTTGTGTGGAAGATTATCTTGCCTAAATCCCATCTTTTTTTATCCCACCCGATTCCTGTAAGTACTGAAATCTGAAATCGGCAAGTGACATGTATCAGCTTGAATTATATTATTCCAAAAGCACGGTGCAATGTTTATAGGAAAGGAGCTCAGTAAATATGTTAGAAAATTGTTGCTGAAGTTCAGCTACAATGACTGAAGAAAAAACTTTCCAATAAATCAATCCACTTATGTAGTTCTTATTTAACAGAAGCATTAAAATGGCTATTATAGGCTCTGCACTGCGTCCGAAAGTGATCCGTAGCGTACACTACTGTCCCGCAACTAAAAAAACATTTGAACGTCGTTACACTGATTTGACGTCTTACGATGCTTTTCCATCAAGCAATGTTTACCCTACAGAAGTCAGTTTATTAGATAATGGCTTGGCTATACTAAAAATATCTGCCTTTTCCTTCATTGAAATTTGTTCCACTTTTTTCTGACCCCTTTCAGGATGAGAACAAAAACCCACTTGAAACCGAATATGGCTTGAGTACCTATCGAGACCATCAGACATTTTCCGTACAGGTTATTTGACCAAATTACTTGTTTTAATTTAAATTCTGTAGCCTTTTCGAATTTACTGCAGAAAGACTGGACTTCTTATATGTTGATCTACTAACTGTCACTTAACTTTAATCAGTTCAAATCACAGCATGTAGATTATACTCATTAGCAGATAGAGATGTGAATTGGAAATATTTTTATTGAAAAAGTGTATTCGTAGTAAATTTTTTCGAACCTGGTATTTAATCTAATCATCTTTCACGTTTTCATTTGCATAGGAGTTACCAGAGTACGCACCACCAGGGCAGCTGCCGCGTTCAATTGATGTTGTGGCTGATGATGACTTGGCCGACAGCTGTAAGCCTGGAGATCGTGTCCGTGTTATAGGATTGTATAGGTGTTTGCCAAACAAACAAAATGGTTACACCAGTGGCAGTTTCAGGTATGTAACTAAGGAAACATGATGGAATTTTATGGACATTTGCTTGGTAGTAACATTATTTTGATTAATTTTACAGTTTTTTATTTATGAGCTGTTTTTAGTCTTTTTTTTTTTTCGCTTTAGATATCATTTTAGAAATTAGTTTTTTGTACTAATGGTGTTATTTTCGTTTAATCTTTTCCATCTCCCCTCTCCCCCATAATAAAACCAGGCTTGAAAGCGCTATGTGGTGTTTTTCCTTAACCTTCTCCCAAGAAGTTCAAGATTTTTTTGAGATGTTCTTCAAGTGAAGGTATACGTGGTGTAGTCACATAACTTTCAAAATTAGATTTTAAGCAGTTATTATTGATTGTGTAGTCATGTTTCGGAGATCCAACTATGTAATTGAAAATTCGTTTCGTCTAATCAGAATGATAAATGAATATTGCTAGATTAGTAAAATTTACTGAAATAATCAAAATGTAATGACAGAGTAGTTGGTTGACGCATTAGAGTGAGAAGATTCCATTTATACCTTAGAACATGTTTAGAATAAAAACATCTAGTGGATTTACACTTTTCATGATGACTTTTATATTTGAAAATAATTACACTAGTAAGCACATTTCAATAAGCAGGAATTTTCTGTTTCTTTATTCACAACGAATGACAAATAATTCCTTAAAGCAAAATCTGTCATATAAATTTCACGAAGTTATTTAGGAAATTAACATCAAAAGGTCTAAATAATATAAGCCGTTCCTTAAAATTTATGATGGCATATGGTTGTGATAGATGTAAATTAGTAACGGCATATTTACAGGTCGATTATTATCTCCAACAATGTGCAATTATTAAGCAAGGAGATGCAGCCAAATTTTTTACCAGATGACATAAAAAATATTCGCAAAATGAGCCGACAAAAGGTCCTTATATTCTGCGTGTATCACTTTTATAATGACTGGCATTAGTATTGTATTTCATGGCTTTTTTTTTTGATATCATGGAAATTACGACTTAAAAATTTACCCTTATTTCTTTTTTTTTTTTTAGAATATATTNNAAAATCTCTATAAAAAAAACAAAAAAAAATATCGTTTTTTTTTTTTTGATTTATATATTTTTTTTTATTTTTTTTTTTTTTTTTTTTTTTTTTTTTTTTTATAGAATATATTCGATACGTTAGCAAGATCGTTAGCTCCATCGATTTGGGGACATGACGAGGTTAAGAAGGCAATACTTTGCCTCTTATTGGGTGGAAATGAAAAAGTTCTGCAGAATGGTTCTCATATTCGAGGAGATATTAATATCCTTTTAATTGGTGATCCATCAGTGGCCAAAAGTCAGCTGCTGAGGTAATAGTTAAACTAGTTTCATATGTTTATTTGTACACAATTTTTCTAATAATTTCTGGAAGACCTCTTCAAATGCAGTAGTTGAGAGATGAATATTCTTCAGTGGATGTTACGTAACAGAGAATAGCGACTTAAAATCATCCATTTCTAAGTTGTTTCTTAATATTCATATGTGTTTTTTTTCCACAGTAAGAAATGCTAGACATTGTTGAAGATATGTACTTCATACCGCACCGCGCGCAGTAGCGACTACTGGACGTGGTTCAAGTGGAGTAGGTTTAACAGCTGCAGTAACAACTGATATGGATTCTGGAGAACGTCGTCTCGAGGCTGGTGCAATGGTTTTGGCTGATCGGGGGATCGTTTGCATTGACGAGTTTGATAAGGTAGTGTCATTGAATTTTTTTTTGCTTCATGAGAGCAGAACTTTCGAACATTTGTTAGGTGACGCTGATATTGGTAAATTTTTAATTTAACTTAATTTTATCTGGAGCACGTTTTTTCATAGTTCGGCTTGCTGATAAGTTGTCCTCTCATTCTCCTTTTGACATTCGTCTGTGGAGTGGAATAATGATAATTCCTGGAATGTAACTGTTCTTATTTATGACAGAACCGTCCAACCTTAAGATCAAATCTTTCTGTTAGATTTGTCCAATAGTCTAAATATTGATTATTTTCATCAATTGGTAACTCTTTTTTTTGGAATTTTCTTTTAGCTTTTGGCAGATTTTGCTTTGATGAAAAAGATTGAAGATTTCAGATGTCCGACATTGATCGTACAGCAATACACGAAGTGATGGAACAGGGAAGAGT
Organism: Setaria equina; assembly: GCA_003012265.1. Taxonomy (NCBI): domain Eukaryota; kingdom Metazoa; phylum Nematoda; class Chromadorea; order Rhabditida; family Setariidae; genus Setaria; species Setaria equina. The sequence goes on from PQVD01001756.1 coordinate 14,042, forward strand.
AACAATTGCTAAAGCTGGAATTCATGCAAAGTTAAATGCAAGATGTTCTGTTCTTGCTGCTGCAAATCCAGTTTTTGGAAGAGTAAGCATAAAAGCAATAAATCTTTTCCTTACAACTTTTTATGTACTGTTTAACAATGTTGTTATTATAGCCCATAATATTTTGCAGTATGACTTATTCAAAACACCTATGGAGAATATTGGCATGCAGGATTCACTATTGTCACGTTTTGATCTAATATTCGTCCTTATGGATGAGGTGAATAAAATTCAATATATCAGTGTATTTTTGTCAAATTATCCGGGATTCTGATGAAATTTTAGTTCTCTGAAATACATGTAGGTTACGAATGTCGGCCCGAACATTTCAGTACTATACTCTTGCCGATTATGGCGAGTTCCAGCTTATTTCTGTAGTCATGAAAAAACGAGCGAATATTGACCACCGAGATAAGCTCACAGCTCCATTTGTCATACGGTCTGCTTTGTTCCAGCTATGTTCCACGTGTTGCTTAGACCTTCGGACGGCAACATGTGGTGGTTTTTTCTTTTGAGTTACTAAGACCTATACTTTTATCTTGTCAATACAGTCATCACTAGTTATATATGTCACACTATCTTAAACGGTATAGGATGTCATTTAAATAATTTGAGTATAAACAGTGAAAGTCTACTAGGAGCATTGACTTCATGATAAGCTATCAGTTTTTCGTACCGTATTTTCCCAAGAGATATCAGAACTAGTTTGATTGCATATCTATAAAAAGAAGTGATGATGGAGTTACTGATAGAATTCGAAAGTATTTTTTGCAGATAAAAACTTTTTAAAAAGGTATGGCATCCTAGTTGATCATTTTTAGCACGATCCAAATCATGATGATAATGTTGCGGGTCACATCCTAAAACTGCATCAGTATCGTACACCTGGTGAACCGGATGGTGCAGTGCTACCAATGGGCGCTGATGTTGAAACCCTTACTACTTTTGATATGGAAGAAGTATCTACAACAAATGAAATTTATGAAAAAAACAAAGAATGGTGTGCCGGTAAAACAAGGTATGTTATTGTTCTATGAAGAGAAGCTTTCCTCCAAAAGTTTTAGGCATGATATTTTGATCAGCATCTAAAAATTTCTAAGGGTTTCTTTGCCCTCGTAAGAAAATTCATGAATTACCAAGAAATTTTATATTTATCCGCTATCGCCATCCTTTAGCGAATAATATTTAAAATAGGCAGCAAATGAAGGTTCTACTGATATTTATAGAGATCAAGGAGGTTTGTAAAAAAGCACTGCTTGAAAAAGAAATCCATGCGTACGAGTTCAGATTCTTAAAAATGTTGTATTTAGTGATAAACTATTCACTATGCAGTTCGTAAGGAAGTACATACATATGGCAAAATCCGTGAAACCAAAACTGACAGAAGAAGCTTCTGCTTACATAAGTGAATGCTATGCTGAATTGCGCTCATTCGACACATCTAAAACTGACCGCGAAAGAGTAATATATTTAATTATATTTAGATCTTGATAGGAATGTAGAAAAATTGCTGAACAGAGTCAATTTTCTTGTTTTGTTTTCTTCGTTGTAATCTCTATGGATTTTTTCCCCTAGGACATTGACCATTTTTGGTAAGACAAATTAAGATGCTCGTGTAGGTTTTGTTTTCTTGTTTATTGTATCATATACTTTTTTTAAAGCATGATGTAGTTTTATGTGTTTGTAGAACAAGGATTTATAATTACAGACCATGCCAGTGACAGTAAGACAATTGGAGACGCTAATTCGTATATCAACAGCTATGGCAAAAGCACGATTGGCGAAAAATGTGGAACGCTCAGATGCAGAGAAAGCCTATCAGTTGTTGCATTATGCATGTTTCAAGGAAAAGCCAAAAGAGCGGTTGGACATGGAAAAGCGTGGAAGAAAGGGTGAAATAAATGGAAGAAGTGATGATGACGAAACAGAGGATGAAGCTGAGAATTTCGAAGTGCATCCTTTACTTTTTTTTCTTCAGTTTTTAATTATATTGTATTAATATGTAATACTTCAGAGTTTGGCTTCGACTGAAAGGGCGTCAATGCAAGCTTCACTTCGACGTTCCAAAAGGTTTTGCTTCATGCATTACTTTATCAAATATTTGTGATATATGGAGTGATCACGAAAATATTTTATCTTCAGGTTTGCTGGGGATACACAAATATCTGCTGTATCAGATCTTGTTGATTCAGAAGCAACCACGGTACAATTGGGTGAATCCATCACCGATAAAACAACGGAAATTACAGATCTAAGTGGGCCTAGTCCAAAACGACCTCGTCATGAAACGCCGTCTATCAGTATCGATCGGTTGTTCATCTGTTTATTCTTTTTTTGGCAATAAGTAGAAAAGGGCTGTTGTTAATGGGAACAAATAAGTGTCGATGTTGCATTCTCTTTCTTTTGTTCTCTCTCTTAGAGGTGAGCAGAAAACTTTGTTAGTGACCGAACATCTTGCAATATTTCTTCGCGTTTAAACAGAGTTTTAGGACTTCTCAAGACACTGGTATAAATTGATAAAATAATCTTAGGTTTTTAGCTCTCTAACGCGTTTCGTGACCGATTTATGATAATTTAGGTATAAAAAATTCCGTAAATTCCTGAGGAAAGCTTTTGATGATTGTGGTAATCCAGATGATATGATTGAGCTTCCCATCATCCGCAATGCAATACAGGTTAGCTTTTCAGTCAACGATTGTTACTTTGGAACGAGTTTCAATTCCCGATCTGTTTTATTTCTATCATTCTTCTGCAATATATAACCAGAACTGTGTTTCCAGGAACTCATAAATTCATCAGCGTTGCTATTTTCCCTTTTCTGAATAGATTTTTTTAATTTGATTTTCATGTGAACTGGTAAAAATACCTTGCTCCCAATCTGTTTATTTACATGATACAGTGCGATTGGTTTTAGGAGCAGGCTGGACGTCTGCCATTTAGCGATGCAGAATTTGAAGCAGCTTTCGAACAACTAACATCCGAAAATATAGCAATGATTGCAGATAATCGAATTACTCTAATTTAACTTGTTAAATTGCATATATTAATTACTTGTCAAAGTTATTGAAAATATTTGCAAATCATTTGGAACATGGTTATAGCTGTATTTCATAGCTTTTGTTATCATTTGAAAACCTGAATTGGCCGTATTTTCTCCTGAGGATTTCGATTCCCTCAATTCCCCACCGAAAAAAGTCTGATTAATTCAGATGTGCAAGTAACAAGAGAGGCTTTATTTAAACACTATGATATTACTTTAAGCCACCGTGTCACTTTTTGAATTAGAAATTTTGGCGGAATTAAATCGTTGTTTATCAGGTGACAACGTGCAGCGCTATATTCAGTTTTATGACGAATATTCTTACTAATAGGGAAGAAGTTCAGTCGCTTGTTTTAATAAAATCCGCGGATTATTTGAAAAATAAGTCGAATTAAAGGGAGACATAGACTTTTTTTTTTGTTTAATAGCGAATAACCAGTGCAGATGTAGGATATGGTCGTAGTAAGCTGAGAAGAAAATTGGTATGTTTTGCTGTTAATATCTTATATCTATCTGCCAAACCTTTGTACGATGAAAAATTAGCAAACGATATATGACTTCAATATTTAGAATGGCAGAAAGGGAGGGTATATTTCTGAAATATTGCAAGCACTCCGATCGATACTGTTGTCTGTTATCTTCAGTCTTCATGAGCGTTTTCAGTGCTTCACAGTATAAAGCGGTCGATAATTGTTCCAGTTGATATATCGATTTGATATTTGTTAAGATTGTAAATTTTCTTTTGACATTTCAGTTCGACGAGAATCGTATTGTAAGGGAAAGATGTTAAAGCAATTAAGTGCATTAGTTGTGGAAGTTGGGTGGCTGTTTAACGACGACTAACATCTAAATTATGTGTGGCAATATATTTTTAATTTGGTATATAAATGAAATGTTGTTTGTCGTTGTTGATTTCCTGTCAACAGGAACATGATTATCACCTGAGATGAATGCTCGAAATAGCGACAACGACAGAACAGCAATAATGATAATAAAGTAGTGCTAATCAATGAATATTCTGTCATGTCGATGATGGAGAAAGGAAAGGGAATGTGATTTTTCTGCCTTCTAATGATATTTGTCGCCCTGTCTTTATTTCTTTGCTGTTTCTCGAACAACTACTAGTCGAGACTAGGGAGAATTTAGTAGGATGGTTTTTCAAATGTTTAAGTTCTAGCCATAAATCTCGGGAACATTTCTCCTAGTTGATTTTACTTTTATGGAATTGTGGAAGAATTTCCTCTACTTATTATAACATTTGAAGATACCATTGGATAGTTTTTCTGACCACAAGAATTTCTTTAAAATACAAATAAGGATAAAAATATTTTCTTAAAAAAATAGAATCCCTTTGAGATTACTTTCGTTAGCTTAAATTATATTTTTAGTTGGAATTTTTAGTTTCAAATACTTCTGAAGGGGAAAGGCAATTATGCTGTTTTCTCTTTTTTCTCTCTCTTTTTTTCCCAAAAATTTAACTACATGCTGCACGAGGGGAAGCAGTGCAGGAAAAATGATCCCATTATTAAAACATTTCGTAAATTCTCAAATTTTTCACTCTCACAGTTGAAGTTATAAGTTGCTATTAATTAGATGCCTATTGTCGGCCGGCTGTTATCAGTTTAAGATGCGTCATTTTCATTAGCATTTATAAATTTGAAAATATTTCGCAGAAGAATCGATTAAAATTTGTATTTCATCCAAAATCATCCGCAAGCAAGCTGTCTTTATTAATCAGTAGCTTCCCGAAAAGCTACTCTTATCATCATCTAATCACATAGTTTTAATTCTTCTAATATCAGTTTTCCTCATCCTAGATGAGAAAGTACCATGGTTGTAAAAACCTTTTTTATCAATTTGGATGACATGATACGATAGTAACACAAAAACGATAACTTTTCTGGATTATTATCATCTGGTACATATTATCTTGAATTCAATTTCATGTTTAATTTTCTGCATAATCTATGTGCCAAATCTTTAGCCTTATCATCTGTTCTTCTTCCACAATTCATTTTTGTTTTCCGGATTTCAATATATTACATTCGGTAGACAAACATTTCTTTTTTTTTTATAAGTGTAGCTTTTGAAAGAAAGTACTTTTTTTTTTGTGTTTTAATGCAGCCATTTCTTTTATCAATATTAATTCTTGTACTTCAAAGCAGTTTTCGTTGTGTTGTAATTTAGTTATTTCGCTTCATTTCTTCACCACTTTTCCACCAAATCAATCATCTTTCTGTAACTGAAGAAGTATGTATCGTGTGGTGTTTATTCATTTATTTTTAATTGATTTGTATTCACTGATAGAAAAGGGAAATATCCACGGGAAAATTATAGTAATTTTTCGAATTGTAAATAATAATAATAGATAAAGTTTTTTTTTTTTTTTTTTTTTTTTGCGGAAAATTGTGAGAGTTATGAGTATGTGTACAAGAAAAGCAGTAAAAACATTTACAATCTATTCAGCATATAGAGAAATATGGAAAGTTTTCTTTTTTTTTGTTTTGGAATATCACAGTCAAGAATTCAGCATCATGATTGGAAGAGTTAGGGGGTGACTGAAATTTTGTCAGTTTTTTCATAAAACTTTGTTTATGACAAATTTTTATGAAACTTTCTTTTTTGTTCTGAAAAGGGAATTTTTGAATTATAAAAAGAAAAGATTTTTTTTTTTAAAAAACTAGAAAAACAAAACAATAGCTATCATCAAGCGCATTGAACAAATAGTGATATAGTTTGAAGTTGGGAGTGTTAGTGTCCCTCGAGAATCACTGATTGGAAATTTCATAAATGAGAAAAAATGCATAGCACTTCCCTAAAAATTATAAGTCTGGATTGTGATAAGATGTGTGACATTATCAGGGAATCAGAAGATGATAGTTTAAATATGTCAATACTATATAATCCCTTCAAAAAATTACAAATCTCTTTCATATGCAAATACATCTTTCAACTTTTACAGTCATTTAGAAGTTATCATAAATTTTACATAATCAACTTGTTTCATATCCACAGTAAGTAACAGATAAGATTAGCAGAAAAAAAATCCACGACGAAAAAATTTGGTACTGTTTGTTGGAAATTAAATGGAAATTTACCGTGTAATTAGTAGCAGCTGTTTCATATTGATCATTGTGAATTTCATGTAGTCGAAAGTGTGCATATGATTTCTGGATGTGGTTGCCTATTGTTTTAGTTTTTTCTTATTGATCTTGTCGCTACTGTTATGGTTCTTATTATTTGCTATTTGTTGTTATTCCGTGAACATTTTAATGAATGATAAATTTAATTTGAAAAATGTTAATAGTGGTGATTTTTACTGTTGTCGTTGATTATCAGTACTGCTGTTATTGCTATTGATACTGCTTCTTTTATTGTTGTTTATGATTGTCATTCAGTAAATATTTGCTCGCGGTGGCTGATGTATCATGTTTCGAAAAACATTCAAACACGAGGCATGGAAGCAGTTATTGTTGCCGCTATTGCTGTTATTGTTGTTGTTATTATTATTATCGTTGTTATGATTGTTGTTGTTGTTGTTGCTATTATCATTATTTTATAGATATTAAAAGGGATTAAAACTTATTCCGAAGTGCTTTGAAAAGTAATATTTATTAGTACTATTTAGCTGTATGTGCTATCGATCAACAAAAAGTGTAACTTTTCTTTTTTGTTCTTTTCCTTTCATGTTTCTCTTCTTCAGTGTTTGGTTTTGCTTCATACACTTTTAATTTTTGATAAGCACGTCGATTTTTGATTTTTTAAAATTTAAAAAAAAAAAAAAAAAAACTAACCGCTAAATTTTCGAACCCATATCGATTTTCTTTTCTTTATCTGAAAGATTTCCCTTTGCTCCTCTTTTTCAAATCAAACAAAATGTATAGTTGTTAGTCATTTTGTTTATTTTAATTACATCATACTTCCTTATTTATTAAATTACTTTATTTCAGTTGCAAAACTGTAATTACATTACTTCTTGCTTACGTAATCATTCATTCATCTTTCCTTGTTTATATATATATATATTATATTGCATTAAATTCTTTAAAACATGCATCTAATTTGTGAGTAGAAAAATCCATTATTAACATTTAAATTAAGTCTTAAAATTTTAGAAATTTTTCAAGTTTTTTCTTTTGGAAGAAAATTCTGCTTAAAAAAAAAAAGATAGAGCAATCCTAAAAGAGGATAGAGTTTGATTCATAGGATGCGTGATTTTTCGTCGCTACCGTGATATTTTTATTTGGCTGAAAAAGTAGTAACTGGTTTCATAACATGCTACAAATTTATTTCATTGTAAAAAAATTAATTGTTTTCGTCACAATAACAATTTATGATTTAAAAAAAAAACAAAGTGAAAGTGATTTCAGGGTAATATTTGGTTTGGGTTTAGTACTTGCTTGTATATTTGATGTTATGGATATGATAGATGATGTTGCTTTAAGAAATCAACCCGGTTTCCTGTGCTCATCACCAAATGATAATCTCCCAAAGGATGATAATGATGATTTAACTGATAAGGTAAAT
>PQVD01001761.1:0-15215 GCA_003012265.1 Setaria equina
TGCTAGTCTCTAGTAGACGATAATTAATAAAATTTTTGTCATTTGTAATTACTGCATGCTTTTCTTCTTTTGACTAAATTTTTTTCTCAGTTTTACTGATTAATTAATGCATGCTTTTTTGCGAATTATTGCACGTTTTTTTTTTTTATCTTAACACTCAGGTATTCACTGCATGCTTTCTAGTAGACGACAACTAATAAAATTTTTGTCATTTGTAATTACTGCATGCTTTTCTCCTTTTGAATGAATTTTTTTCTCAGTTCAAATATGCATAGTTCACTATTTGCAGTCCAGTACCTTATTATAAATCCATTTCAAACATGCATAGTTCACTATTTGCAGTTCAATATCTTATTAGAGATCCATTTCAGATATGCATATTTCACTATTTGCAGTCCAATATCTTATTATAAATCTATTTCAAATATGCATAGTTCATATTTGCAGTTCAATATCTTACTATAAATCCATCTCAAATATGCATTGTTCACTATTTGCAGTCCAATATCTTTACTATAAATCCATTCCAAATATGCATAGCTCAAATATCTTATTATAAATCCATTTCAAATATGCATAGTTCACTATTTGCAGTTCAATATCTTATTAGAGATGCATTTCAGATATGCATATTTCACTATTTGCAGTCCAATATCTTATTAGAGACCCATTTCAAATATGCATTGTTCACTATTTGCAGTCCAATATCTTATTATATTATAAAGATTTTACCTCACACCTTTTATTCTCCTCATATCGATCAAGCACTACAGGTTTGCAGCCTTGTAATAGTTTTTATATCCCATAGTTTAGAGTGCTAGTCCTGGGAATTCATTCGACCACTTTCTTTCACTTCTTCCCACTGCAGTGCTAGTAAGTTTTTAGAAAGTTTACTCTTTCGATCTTTTTCACTAGTTAGAGAAACATAAAATTTCGCTAGATTTGTGGTAGAAGTATCATTTTTAAAAGAATCACGTTTATTCCACTAAAGCTGAAAATAAAAGTACCTAGAAGTACCGGGATAACTGGATATTATTGAAGGCTTTAACTAATAAGACTTTTACAATTAATCACAAAAACATCATACTAATTAATTGACAGTTCTCTGCATTTATTTTCTAATTATTTGAAACCTACAGACTTTACTTTCAAAACTACTTAATGTTTTTTATTTGTTTTCAACAAATTCTTTCATTTATAAATATAATATTATCTTAACGAAAAAATCCGAGTGACCAGGTTATTCTTAGCTTTGTTTCCAGCAAACTTTACATTTTTTTCTCAATTAGCACCATAATTTTAAAATGTTTCATTTTTATTCAAAAATTCCATATAACGTTCAGGGATATGTCATGATGGGTACAACGGTATTTTCATCGTCAAATTCTGAACCAGACGATACTTCAGCAACCTCAGATCGCCTTCTGCTTATGCTTTCCTAAAAACCGCTACGAATGATCAATATGTTATGTATGACTAGGTATTAGTAATTTCTCCGAATAAAAACAAGTATAATGAATCAGTGATATTTTAATCCTCATTCAACGCCGTATGGTAGTTTTCGCTAATAATTAATTTTTCTCGAAAATATTTTTTATTCTTAAAAGTTTTTTTTTTACTCACTTAGTTTTGTTTCCCATCTTATCTGATCAGGAATTTTAATGCTAACTCAAAACGAAAATCTTATGAATCCTCAAACGGAATATTTTAGAATTGTTAGTGACTGTAGTTCAGAGGAAAAATTGCAATTGTTTCATGCTGGGCTCCTTAGAAGAATATGCAAAATAATGGCTGAATATGGTGGCATTAATAAACTAAACAGGTTCTGCTCTATGCTCTTTTTAAAACAACATTAGTAATCATAGAGATAATTAGCTAATAATTTTTTTCATCAATATTTTTATATGTAATCAAAGTGACGGAGTGATGCTACTGACGAAATAAGATGTTAAAAAGAAATCAATTTATTATATTGATTTCCAAATATTTAATTATTAGAAGTATCTGAATTGATTTATTTACTAATTATTACGAGAAATTGTTCTCCGGCTAAGAAACAAACAAACAAATTTTAATTATTAACTGTACTTGGATAACTCCTTCAAAAATAATTGCTGAAAACTCAAAAACGAAATACTAAGAAAAGCAAATATCAATTAATAATTTCAATTTTATTCGTTGTGGTAAACAAGGAATGCAGTAATAATTATTTTAATGTCGCTGTTCAATTGAAAAGCTCAAATCTTTTCAATAAAATTTTATTCGAAGAAGTTCGACTTGTGTGAAATTTTTTCAGGACTGGACTTGTTAGCAGTAAAAGAAGACAAGCTTCAAAGAGAGCCAGTTTCAGATATGTCCAGAAAGGCGTTAGTTGGTTCAACTCACAGCCGTTGGAATGTTGAACGAACAGTTAAGAACTAATTTATTGTTCTTGCAATAATCTTCATAATGATTGCAATAAAAATAAGTTCTACAACTTTACAATAACTTTCTCTGAGTGCAGGTAGAAGAGCACCTGATCCGAGAAGAACACCTGATCTAGCTGTTAAATGCTGTATTTACTGCGTATAGCCAGACTTCTCCACCGATGCACACTTGCATTTCATAGAACGGTATCCGGTTTATCTCAGTAAACCAGTTGTTTGAGAACTCGGCGAATCGGCTATCATTCCGTTACTCGAATATCACCTTAATAATGATAGTATTTTTGATGTTAGCGAACATATGGAATTATATCAGGTATCGTTCAATTGCATTTCACTGATTTCAATTCATTTTTTTTAAAGGATGAAGATCCATGATTAGGAGTTTCGTTATTGTTAAGTATGATTTCCCTCCTTAATATATTGATTCCACGCCGAAGCTATCCTCTAATTTGATTCAGAATATTCTGCGCAAATTTATACACTCCTTCTGAGGCTATAAATCTTGAAGATAACAAATAGAGCATTTGATGAAGGACGAAATGACAGAGTTTAGCAATAAATGAGCAGTGTGTTGTAGTGATAAATCATGTGCAAACAGACTTCCTGTTGAAAAATTTTTGATAAATAAACTTCATGAAGAGTAAAATCTTAGGGAATTTTAAATAAAGAACAATAAATAATTATGTTTAACAGGCGCTTCTGGAAACAGCAGCGGCAATGTCTTTAGTGCTAGCATTGGTACCATACTTGGTGCATCCTATCAATTGTTCTCGTTCTGTTGTGAAAGACTTGATGATCCGAATTATTTCAAAAGACAATTAGATTCGTCGGATTTTAGGTTTATCGATTTTATCGGCAAAGTTCATCAGTATTCACAGGTATGCATCAAGATGATCAAATGGGCGATGCGACTTTTAAAAACTTTAAATTAGAAGAATATGAGGCTAACAGTAATTTCATTGGAATTTTCTCTTTGGAAAACACTGATGCAAATAAAATCGGACTGAATAACATAATATAAAGCTGAACTTCAGATTTTTCATCTTCACAGGTTCTGATGGCTGCAGCTCATCGGTATGAGCAAGGTATCCCGGTTGAGTAGTGAGTACAAACTGCGTCAATAGCAACGCAAGGTAACGAAACACTGCCGGTGGAATATTACGATGAAGTGATGCTTGTAGAAAAAGAAAATCTGTCCATTCTTTACCATGAAACTTTGAAAAATATTCAAGTCCAAACATTTAGGTTAGTTTGGGATCTCAAAGGAAGTTTCTAAGTACTCCCTTTCTAGAAACTGAATGAGAAGTAATATAGGTATGATGTTGCTTCAAGGCTAAGCAAAGCTCAAACAAAATTCCAGGAATCACTTAAAATTTCTTTGTTCCAGAAGTTCCACTTATAACCTTTTAGGTTCACTGGTGATTATAGCAAACTCATGGTACCGTTTACTTTCAAAAAGGAGGTACAGAACGTAAATCCGTTTTCACCATCTTTGAAAGAAAGGACAAAACGAATTGGTTAACCACTTTTCGCCAGACTTTCAAAATTGAGGAGCATTAATCCAGGACAAAATTCTGAAAAGTTATTGAAAACTTATGTTTTCCAGAATTTTTTAACTGAACAAATGAAAATTATAGCAAAGGATCTTCCACCAATGCCAAACAACCTGCCTTTGAATGCTAGTAATAGCATATTTGTTTGCCTGGATGAAGGGCGATGTGACATTGTCAAAGTACTTATCTCGGGACCAGATAACACACCTTAGCAGAACGGTCTCTTTGAATTTGACGTTTTCTTCTCTACAAAGTACTTCTTTATAGACAGACCCAAAGTCGAACAGTGACTTCATCTTTTACATTTTTTCATGTGATATTTTGATGTTTCTTATAACAGTAATGTTTATTGAACTGGATCTATCCCCGATGGGAGTAAGAACTGAATATCCCTACTCACTCAAATGACAAGAATATTCACCGCCTACTTCATTAAGATTCAGAACTTTACAAATTTAGTTGTGAATCAACAACTCATCTGATGTACTACTAATGAAAATAAGAATTGATCCTGGAATTAATTGGGAACTGTGAAGCTGTAAATAAACCGCCTAATTCCAACAAAATTGGGTAAATTCGAAGGTGCTTCCTTTAAAACGCAGTAGCTAAATTCACTGGTGTTTTTAGAATATGACTGAATTTCATTGTTTTTTAGTTTTAAGGTGTTAATTACAGCTATCCGTTCTCACCTCCAAAGTGTGCTTTTTTAACGACTGCTGAAGGCAATGTACGCTTTAACCCAAATTTCTATAACGATGGAAAAATTTGCTTATCGATACTTGGCACATGGGAAGGTCGATCAGAAGAAAAGTGGAATGAGCACTGTTCCTTACTGCAAATACTTATTAGCATCTAGGTAAATCAAAATTAAAATTTTGATTGATTCTTGTAAATATCGCAGCTACTGGAATGAAATATAAAAAATGAAAAATATTGAACTTTAGAAGATCAGCTTTCTTTGGCAGAGACTAAAGCATATATATATTCTTTAGTAATAACTTAGACACGAATATAATAAATAAACCAGACTGCAAATATTTCCATGATTTATTTAATCATTTTTAAAGTTATTATTCGCAAACTAGTGATTAATGCATACCCTGGTTACAGGGCTTGATATTTGTGAAGGAGCCATATTTCAACGAGTCTGGTTTCGAGAAGTACCAGGGAACTGAGAGAGACGATGGATATTCGAAACTTTATAATCTGCAGATCGAATACGCAACACTTACGCTATTAAAGGTCAAATGAAGAATAGTTCACCATATTTCAAAGTAAGTTCATCCTCTTCCTTTTCATTAAGTTTCAAATGCTTCGCGTACTCATAAACATTTCTGATGGTGATAGAATTGAACTGTAAGATCAGTATCAATAAATACTCACACGGAGATAGGAACTTCCTAGAAAGTTCTTGGATAGCGACAATAAGCAGTAGTGCGGAAGCAAGCTCCTGGCATGTCCACTGATCAGACAGTTTGGGTTCGCAACAATCAAACTTTATTGTTAGGAATGTAAAGCAGTTGTCCAAACCCTCACTCTGCGAAAAGGAGCGTGATGAACTTTCAGGATGTAATTCAGAATCACTTCTGGCTGAAACGTTACAGCGTCATCGAGCAGGCCCAAAATTGGCTCAGAGAGATGAGCAAATATACAGCTGAAATAAAAAAACACCCACGAACATCCCGTTACCATTTGATACTGCAGCTAACTTCCTCGCACAGGTTGCTATTTTAGTTCCTCAATGTCACACTAAATATTTGTTAGTCCGTAGTTTCACTTTAGTTGTAATGACAAATTATCTTTTACATCTTTCAATGCTCAGGGATTTGGAAGTGATTAAAGAGTAATCTAAAAAGCTCGGAATACTCCTGATGTTTTCCATCAAAGTCTAATCTCTTTACAATGGAAAAATATTCAACATTTATAGGAGCGAATGATCTGTCAAGTAATTGAAGATTTTCGAAAAATGAATTACAACATTAAGCAGTGTAACTTCATTTCATGTTTATTGATAAATCTATAAATTAAAAAAAAAATTGGACAATTTGTTGTGGCCATAAATTATGCTTAGATGGAAGCATAAATATCTATCACATCTTCATGTTAAAATTTCGAAAGTTCTGCCTCCTTAAGCTTAGAAATGCATACGAAAGCAAAGGTTAGAGAAATATCAGATACTACATTATGTATGTAAAATCTTTCTATCCAATACCCAACTCCAAATAAATACTCTGGAGATGTAATGAACATCTAATGCCCTTAAATAAATTTTGGGTTTTTTTACTAATTTGGTAAATATCTTTTGTGCTCTCCATAAAAAGTATTCTTTCGTAATATATGATAAAAGGTGAAATCAGTAATCAAAAAATGATTAATAAAAGTTGAACATAAAATTATAGAACGATCAGCACAAATTTCCATCGATTTAAATTGACAATCAGCCATCCTGAACATCAGCAATTTGTGCTTCATGACAATGTAATCCTCAGTGTTGTGAAGCACTGCTATCTATGGTAGAATATGCTCGAAGAATTGCCTGGAAATTTTTTTTTTCAAAATTCAGGCTACTGCTAAATCTCTATCCCACTAGATAACAAAATATATAAGACTCTTCAATATTATCTAAAAATACGAGTTAAAATGAAAACCTGTAAAGCTAAATAAGATAAAAAATCAAGGTGGAGATTTTATAGCAAATGTGAACTAAAGGTAAGAAAACAATACAGCTTCAAAAGTAGTTTGAGCACAAAATTTTAGCTGTGGGGAAATCAATAAGACTCAAAATCAGATAATTAGACCTGCAGATATTTAGTTTTCTTTTAAATATTTTGCTAAATATTTACATATTTAAGAATCTAGGAAACAGAACTGTGATTAATTATAGATGCTAATCTAATCAATGTTTTATCGATCGCTGTTAAAGAATTCTACCGCTTATGATACTTGTGTTCTTTTAACTAGCCTGCAGAGGAACTCACAGAAATCTAAACTGAAATTACAGTTACTTGATGAAATGTATGCAAGGGAAAAGAACTTTGTTAAATTTGTATCGAGTATACTTTTCCCCTAAAAAAATTTCTTTTTCATTTACTGGTAATATTATATTGATTTTTAAATATTTTTTGATAATTTTCTTTGTTATTTGCCTTAGCACATGATTGAACTAAACATGAAATAACAGCATCGACACGCTTGTTTACTTTAGACTTATTCTCCTATACGTAAAAAATAATATTTATTTAGCAAACTAAGTGGAATAATACTGCTTAATTAAAAAGTGAACGTACCACTGGATCGACGAAAGCTTTCGCTCGAGGCCCCCACTCATATGTTATAATATCGTTACCACTTTCATCCATTTCTTTTGTAAAAGCCAACCATCCTTAAATAAAAAGGAACATTTACCAACAAAATTACTTTATAGTAGGCAGAAAACGCCGCCAAAAATTTTATTGTAAAGTTAGTAAAAATTAATCTTCAAAAAAGAAAAAAAAATAACAGTGCTAAAATCTACAAGAGCGATTCTTACAACTTGGCTTTTAAAGTATTTTGGTGTTAGAAAAAAATAATCTAAAAAAGAGACCTTTACCTTGTGAAATAAATTCAGCAGTAGGTGCAGCTCCAAGTAATTTATTCAGAGCCATTTGGTCTCCAAAACAACTATTCTCACCAACACCCATTTCTTCCTTAAAGAGGTAAGAATACTGAAACATCTTTTAAACATTAATTTGTCTAAATCTCTACATAACTTGAATGAAGAAAATCAGCAAATCTTTTGAGGAAAAAATGAATGCGAAGTTTACCAGAAAATTTCTTAGCGAACTTTCGGAGACACTATAATTAGAAGAACCAGGACGATGCATCATATAAATGAACATTAAAATTGCAATCAACAGTCCATACTTGGCCTTATTCTATAAAAAACACATGATGTATCTTCCGTATACTTTTGTGATAATTTAAAAAATATTCCAAAAATTCCTTTAAAAGCATACATATTCATGACATCAATACAAAATGGACACCTCGTCTGAATAACAATAATTCTCGTCAGAAGTATCGTGCTGAATTTGCAAGGCATTTTTCACATACAATTGGTATCCATCGGAAGTTTTTGTTTTATATACCTAAAAGCTAATCAAGCTATTGTAGCGTTTCAGTAAGATCTCTTAAAGTAGGAATTTCTGAAATTCACGCTATGGAACTGAGTCTCAACTAATCCAAAAAGAAACATCTTGGAATCCCGAGTGACTTATAATTTATGCAAAAACATACCTTTACGCCAATAACTTCTTCCAGAACATCAATGGTTTTCTCCATACAGTTCTCCCACTTTCTAATATTCGGAACTTTGATGCATTTTTTCTTCCTGTTCTCAAAGGCCCCAAAATTTAATAAAAGATGTTTAATAAACACATTAAAGAACTTTTTGACTGATAAAGGATTTGCAAACTATTATTGCTTAATTTTAATTTTACAAGAAAATATAAATTCGAGGAAAATCTTTGAAACATTTGTTGAAACTTTTGGAATTTCAAATAATAACACCTGCATGTAAAGTATCAATTGAGCTAATTCAGCAGTTTGTTCCTCCAACCCTTCTCCATAATAAGTGTTGTGAAAATGCATGTTCGATACACCTAAATCATTTTGATTAAATTTCAATTTTAAACACATGATAAAATAAATATAAAATGACAAATTTCGAAGCTATGTGAAAGACAGATAATTCAAATAACCTAGCTTATTAATCAGTATTACAGGATTGACAATGTACGCGAATTAACAGTGAATAATAATTAGTGATAATGACCAATTAATCAGAAAATATTAACAGTTAATCAATGTTAACATTAATTAATAACAATTAATCGGTTAATATTAAATAATTGGTAATAATAATTAATTAGTAATAGCAGCCAATTAGTTAATAATAATAAGTGCTAATTTATAACATTAATAACTAATCAATTAATAGCAACAGCCGATCAATTAATTAATAACAACTAATTAATAGACGATTATAATAGAGTAAGAAAATAGAATGAGCACAAGAACTATCCTCCCTTCCGCCCTGAAAAATTAACTGCGTTTGAGAGAGAAGTCACACTGAGTCTCAAAAACCGTGTAAAGCGATCTGTTTAAATCTTTTAGAAGGATGACTGAAATTCTTTTAACATCCTCAGTAGTTGCTTTCAGTTTGTTCTGCTCACTTCTACCAAGTGATCTGTTGATAACTGAAATTCATGTTTAAAGGAATCTTACTATTTACTCGTTCGGCGTCTACTTCAGTATCAGATGAACCCAAATACTGATCATCATGAATCAAAACACATGGTGATAAAGTTACGTGTCTTCCAAATGTAAGTGTCGTTTAGACTGAGAACCAAAACGAAGTCTAATTGATGACGGAGATAACATACAAATTTCCATTTCTAAAATCCCTACGAAGCGTCCAATATCATTGGTACTCATGTTTCTTTATATCTTTAGTAAAAAATAATCATTTCAAATTTAGACAGTATGCAAATTTGGACACTGTGTTCAAACTCATTAAAAACAGGGACATAATGAATAGATATTAGTCTTTCTCCTGCAAAATTCTGTTTTATGCAGGAGTCTAAAAACTGATTTAGAGAGGAAAGTTTCACTACGCACCAAAAAAAAACTGATTTCTGTTACTAACTAATTTTCTCGCCTTGGACGACTTGAAACAACTGCTAATTTTATTTTACTACAATTTTCGGATTTTCTGTGTTTTTCTATAATTACATTTACAGATAGATTTCAGAAAAATAATGGATATAAAGGATGGGATAAAGCCTGAAGTTGCCCAGCTGCTAAAGAAATACATTCAAGAGCCTTGCCGGATCGATCTAAGAGCCACAAATAGAAATTTAAAGAACTGAAGACAAAAACAAATTGCATCAGCCGTATTATTTGCACCAATTTCAAAAGATTACTCTCCTGAATGGTTATTTGTAATGACTTGTCTCTCGGAGATCTGATAAATTAAGTCATTTGGTATGTTAAGGGTGTCACGATTTAGTAAAAAAAAAAACTTTATATGCTTAAAACAATGATTATTTTGATGTTGAAGTGGGGAAAAAGAAAAGACTAAGAGTTCATTTTACTGGCATTTTATTTAGATCTATGATTAGTATAATAATATGTCTTTTTGACTTGCCGAAATCATCTAATAGCTTTATTAGAAAAAAAGTGGTCAGTAGCATAAGTGGTACATGTTGGGCTTGATGTGGGAAAAAGCTGTATACAAGCAGCACTTAAACGATAGGATTCAGAACGAAGCAAAGAAAGAGATATTGAAATAAGGCAATGTGACAACAGTGGGGTCACTGAAAGACCGCTTGAAACAGCAGGAAAGTATTCATGTAAAAATCAACTAAACCAAAAGCAATCACGGCTTAGGCAAAACAGAGTACAACACAACGGGATGTCCACTGCAATCGTTCTTATCTCACGTAAAGACGTTTAAATAGCATTAGGAGAATGGCGTTATTCTACTGTACAATCCATCAGCTACAAATCGTCCGAAATGTAGGTGTCAACGTATTCATTACAAATGGAAACACCACACCGCACCAACAATAACAAACTTAATATTCGCATCAGCTGAGCACGAAATTTAACGCATCTGTTGGGACGCGTTAAATTTTTCTATCATTTTTTTCGTTTTGGATGAGACCGTTCTTTAAGACCGTTCTTTTCTCCTTTGTAAGCGAATCATTAACAGTTTGAAATTCTCAATATTCAATGCTTGTAATTAATAAGTGCTACTAAGTTCATTTCCTTTGCTGAGTCTGCTTTAGAAGTTTCATTGATCTTTCTCTTGGGTGGAATGCAGAGCAATCTCTCGAGTCAGCAGTTCCAATCACTTACAACTCATTTGGATCACTGTAAGTTTCATTCATCTTTTCATGGACTGTGAAAGCAAGCATGGTAAAAATATTATTTGGGAGTGCCGATAAAAATATATCTGTGGTTTTGAAAAAAATTTCAGGACTAGAAAGCTTGCTTCAGAAATCTTGTTTCAAAGAAGCAGGACCAAAAAGTGGAGAATATGAATGATATTAATTTAAATGAAACTTATATGAATTGTTTTAAATAACACTGCTTTTATCCAAATTAGCGGAGAGTTCGTAATGTGGGATTTCAAGGTCTGAATGCGCTACGGCTGCTTCGGAATGAAGTTATATCCGTGCATCGTAGAATCGTGGAAAATAGTTGGGAAAGTGATGCTATAGATGGTGAAAAGACGTTAGAAGAAAGGCTGGACTTTATCAATCAGATTTACGAGTAAGTTTTTCATGTCTTTTTTAGAAATCTTTTCAGTCAAAATGGATTTCGCTAAGGTTCGAATCTGTGCAGCTTACCGCAGTAGTGACATAGTTATATAGTGTATATTTTGATTTTATTTTGCTGTCATTCAGCGACTTCGCTCTAATTTGTTTGCCAGTAACGTTTATTCTGATAAATAAAATTTTTCATTTTCGAAGCTTTATTTTTTATCTATTACACTATTTTTGAACGTAAATGAGTGCAAAAACTTAAGATATATATCCACCATGTTTCTAATCCAGTATAAGCAATTTACGTTGAATCTATATAACATCAAGCAATATATATGCGTCACATTACGCTGCAATCGAATTAAATCAAAACTGGTCATAATTATGTCTATGTACTATGTGAGGAATATGCTTTTTGAGATCACTATACGGGAAATTATTTGAAGAAATTATGGACTTACGGGGGCTTTCCAAACAAATATGGTGCGTAGGTGGGTGATATTGAGGATTTAATCCATGTTGAGAGTCTAGATTCAGTCTGTAATTAGTTTACACATGCAAAAAAGTAGAAATAGAAAGACAAAAATTCAGTAAAATTGGTGGTATCTTTAGAGATTCCAGGTTAAGATTTTTATTTTAATTTACTCTTCGATATCTTTCCGATAAATCTTTTATTAGTTGAGATTTTCCCTTTCATTGCATGGTTTCAAAGTTGTTTTTTCTGTCTTTTTACTAGCCCTGTTATCGATTTTGAGCTATTCGATTGAATAACATTTTAATAGCAGTATGAGTTGCTTTCAGTAAATATATATGCATCTAGCGTTTATTTGCATGACCGATTGCCACATTTTCCTGGAAGGAGTATTATTGCTTTCAATCTTGCAGTAACTTGGAATCTCACGCCAAACAACTGCCAACTTCAACACCCATGACGGTACAGATGGAGCGGCTGAGTAGATTTCTGCATGATGGACAGATCGACCCACATACTAATGAATTATATGATAAAGCTTTAGAAGCATCGACATGGATGGAAACAAACAATGTTAATTTCATTTTTATTTATTTTCCTCTTTTATTACTAATTTTCTCGTGCTGATTGGTTTTTAATTTTTCAGCAGCTATTACAAATGTATGCAGAATTTTTACGTACTGTTGTGGGTAATCGACGGCGATCAATAATGACAGATCGGCCTATATCATACTCTAACTATGGTTTAAATTCGTCACCGCAAAGTATTTTCGAACATACATTAACAGCTGTACTGAAGGATCCAAATATCAAAAAAATTGGTCTTGTTGGACGGTATTTAGAGAAAAGCACTCTATCAGCTGTTGTTGAAGTAGGTAACTGTTGTTGTTTTGTGATGAAATACCTTATTGCAAAGCACTAGGTACTAATTATTTTCGGTTCAAGATGTCGTATGTAGATTTAGGAATTGAATTTACTTGTTTTCCTCAAAACTCTGACTAATTAATTTGTATAATTCACTTCTGGGCTGAGGGATCGAAATGAAAGATGTTGCTGGATTTTTGTAAATAGAAAACTTTGGTTCATTTTACTGTGTTTCTTTTATAGTTCAAATTTGGGCAAGTAATAGATAAACAGTATGTTTGTTTGCTCAAAATGCTTATGGTTGTCAACAGTGGACTACCGGAGTTCGTTCAAATGATTGCTCCTCATGAGGAATGGTCTTATTTGGATGTTGGCTGTAATCAGGTCTGTCTTTTTACCGTGATTTGTTTTCGCTCTTCAACGAAATTTGTTAATAATTCCTGAAATCAGTTATATTTTTCACTATTGCTATATATGAAAGAATAAGCTTAGGTTTTGTATATTGGGAATTTTGACATGTGAGAAATATTCAAATATCAGTTGCTTTAGGTTGATATTCATAAGGAAAGTAGATATTTGGTATATCGGAAGATGAGTGTTCAAGCAAATATCCATTTGATGCAGACAATTATGCCTTGTATTGATATTCGAAACCCACATACACTTTCATATGTTCTAAATCTATTTGCAAAGTTTTCTGGGGTATTTGATATAAAATGTCGCATTTGCAAGTAAGTTACTACTTGTTCATCCTTACACATGTCGCAGTTCTGTTTGTAAAAACTCAAAAATTAGAATAGAATACATTACCAAATGCAGACTATTAATGCACCTTGAAGAATTAGACTTCAGAGTTAACAAATTCAACGTTAGTCTTATAGAACAGTTGTTAAGCACTAGAAGTAAATTTTGACAGTCCTATTAGATTAAATACAGTATGAATAGGTCCTTAGATTTTTTATCAAGCATCGGAAATTTCTCTCACACGTGAATTTCATTTTCAGAAAGATAATGAAAGACTACTTACCTCCGTTAATGTTCGATCTTCGATGTCCGAAGAATGCTTTGCACGAATCTTGTCGATAACTTTTCTTTGCGCTAACTTGTTTATCGCAGGTAAACTAATCGTGTCTTTGCTAATTGTTGATCTCACTAATTATTGGGAAGGATGAATAATGAGGCATCATAAGGGCTTTCGAGGGATTGGACTGGAATTGTGTAATACCAGTACACCTAAAATGTCCTTCCACTGTTTGTTTATTTTCTCTCTCCATTCGAGTGTGACTGGTTTTCTTTCATGTACTTCCTCTTTGTTAATTCACTTTATTCTTTCACTTAAAGATTCGTGTTTAAAAGTTCAAATTTTATAGTAGTAAGGCGATAAATTTTATTTTTGATTTTGTACGAAACTTTTTCAATTGCTGCTTTTATTTTATAGCTCATTATTTTTGTAAGGTAGGGTTGATGAGGCGATTTTTTTTCTTACTAAATTACTTTCAAGACTTTCATCATGTTTTTATTCAACTGCTGTTGCATATTTCTCCTGATTCTTTACTTTTAAATAAAATATCTGGAATTTTTCATATGTGCACTTCGTTATGCAGCGACTCTCCATATTTATTTCCTTTAAATAAGAGTTATAAGTAAGACTTCTTTAATTTCTACTTTTCATTTTTATAAGACAAGGTGAATGAGGCGGTTTTTTGCTTATTTACGTTCAGCTGTCGCTCAACTAAACCAAGATTATTCAGAAAATCACGTAAGTTATCTGATTGTTTTCTCAAAAAAAAAGAAATTCTTCCAACTTTCAGCACTGTCTTCAACATGTTGTACTGTGAGTGTATGTATTCCACTTGTTTGCACTGTTTGCAAAATTTAAAAACAGTCGCATGTAATATAATAGGCAAATAGTCCACACTGTATACTTCTTCAGTTGGTATTGCCTTATGACTTCTAAATCAGAGACATCATTTTTTCGAAAAGAGAGGTTGTATAGATTATATTATTTATATTAGATTAAGCACAGCAACTGCGAGTAAGACTTTCTCATATTTCTATGAACATTATAGCTTTTTAGAGAACGGAACTGATTGATGGTGCCGAACGAGTTATGGTAGATTCATCAGCATTACATTGTCCTGTTTGTTTTTGTATATTTTCCTCTGCACCTTTCATCCTTAAGTGCGGTCATTCATTTTGTCAGAATTGCATCAGGAAGCTTGTCGAGAATTCCTACTCCGAGCATGGCTTGGTTTCTTTTCTTCATAGATGCTTTTTTCACATATTTTTATTATTTTCTTGTATTTATTAGTGGAGCTGACTCGATAGTCGTAGATTTTTCACATTCTCAAATTATCAGGAGAAAACATATCTTGATATAAATGGGCATCTTTCAGTCGATATTCTGTTTTAGAACAAGTGGCTCCGTATGTTGTTCTTTAAAGTTTATGATAGCTTGTGTAAAACAGTTTATTTCGTGTTTTTTTTTTTTTTTTTTTTTTTTTTTTTTTCTTTTTTTTTTTTTTTTTTTTTTTTTTTATTTTTTTTTTTTTTTTGATCTTATAATAAAATAAA
Source organism: Setaria equina (assembly GCA_003012265.1). Taxonomy (NCBI): domain Eukaryota; kingdom Metazoa; phylum Nematoda; class Chromadorea; order Rhabditida; family Setariidae; genus Setaria; species Setaria equina. Next base: position 15,200 of record PQVD01001761.1, read on the forward strand.
AAAAAATTCTTAACCT
>PQVD01001764.1:0-16412 GCA_003012265.1 Setaria equina
ATTAATATATATTAATGGTTCATTGAAAATTTAATGTATCAATATGTTATAAACGAAGTTCTTGATGTGTATCATGTATAGACGATCATTAATTCAGCATTCATTTCTTGCAATTTATTCATATATAATCAATTTAAATGAAAATGAAAAATGGTACATATAAATAATGCAAGAAATTGCTGAATTGAATACTAATAAGTCTCGTTAACTCCACCCGTTTCCATCTCAGTTGGTTTTACGCCCCTAGAACTCTCTCTCTTGACAGTTCTTTGCAACTTTCTCTCGTAGACCTTGTTTGCTATCGGCCTCGTGGTCGCATTTAGCCTTAGATAAAGTTTACCAACCTCTTTCAGCTGCAATCTCAAACAACCCGACTTCAAAGTGCAACTTGCCATAACTTTCCTCACCCGCACATGTTTAGCACCTTCTAGCACATTCAATCTCTCCTTCTACGGACTACAACCCCGCTCAAGCGAACCTGAAGCAATAAACAGTACAATACAAAAGTAAATTAGGAGTACTTACCACAGGTAGAGGAGACTGAATGCTGCTGTATCCATTTCGTCTATATCTATTTCTGCTCATATTTTCCTTTCTGTTTAGCCACTTCATCCAAACACTTCTGTAGCAGTCAGTCTTGCAAAATATCCGGAGAACTGACCGCTCTTCCTGCAAAGGACCTACAGAAATATAACTAAGCAGTGCTTCAATCATTCAAACGGTATTCCAATCAGAATCTAACAACGTGTGATGGAAATGAGTCCTGAGACGATCTTTTTCATTCAAGCAGTTGCATATTGCAAACATCCACTTCAAAACTTTTTGAAGAAATAGCAGCCCTCTACTTGGTTGGTTAATCACGTGACAACGTTAAGGTTAACAGCTGTGATGATTCATAGATAGGGGTTGGCCTACTGCTGAGAGTGGAAGTTGCAGGTGAAGCGTGGCGTGCGCGTATTTTCATTTGCGTAATCTGCAGTTTTATAGATGAAGGTAATTGTAGTGTAGGACGTGTAGGTAAGTGGACGTGGTTAATGATAAAGTGCGGTACACGTGGACTCATCGATTTCATTTCCACTTTTGTTTACACGGATACGTGTAGTGGGGAGGGAGAAGAGAGAAATTTCTCGGTTCTATTAGTCGATTTTAAGTCAAAAAAATTCTTGTTGTGACTGGATTGTAACATATTTTCTTGGATATAAAGCCGAAAATCTCATGTTGATTTTGAAATTTAACTGTTTTTTTCCCAGTTTTATTAGGATTTCCCCTTCCTTTTGTATTCTTGTATCCCTGACTGAAGATTATTCTTGTCTTAAGAAAGATATTGTTTGGCTGATACAACATCAGAAACGTGCAGAAAATTATTGAATCATTACAAAGTTTGTTAGTATGTTTTGGTGTAAAAAAGGATTACAGGGGGACAGGAAGTTCGTGATATCCGCTTATCATTAAATTGTTTTGTTCTATTGTCAATATCATTCGGATTATTGCACTATCACTCATGTGCTACTGAAATATTAGATTTATTTATTAGTCTAGAAAGTATATTTTTAGATTTATATTTCTCTTATCTTCTTTTTTATGATTCTTTGTTAATTTCTCTATTCTGCCCAATGGAGCGGTGAAGTTACGTTGGTAGCACTTTAGCTGTGTATAACAGGACGAAAAGTTTACAAGTTTAGCAGCTTCATACTGTATAGTTTGGTTTACATTCCAAAAAACTTTCGAAAAATGATTCGTAGAGCACTAACTGAACACAGAGCTTATAACTTGAATGATAGGCGATATCATGAAGTGTGAAGTTAGTAATTTTAATTAAGTTATGTTTTCTTTCTTTTTTTTTTTTTCATTTTATGGTGTTTTTTGAAGTTGGAAGTCAATTTTAAATTCGATTTCTGCACAGTTCCGTTCTTTTTTTTTTTATAAATATTTTACTTACTTTCTGAACACTGAAGGTTGTGATATATGCGTATTTGGCATTTCACTGGTACTGAAACAAAACTATCGAGGATGTCGAGAAATAGCGAATGCACGGAGAATAGTGGCACCTATGATAACCGGTTGACCCTGAATATGAAAACTTTTGAAGGACGAAATCGTCTAAAAACTGCATCTGATTATGCTGAACAGTCAGTTGAGCGGCAGGTTTGTTTCTCTTGAGCTGAATTTATTAACTCATGTTTAATTTTCCAAATACGTAGGGCTTCCTTTGATCTCCAAAGCTTCTGTAGTGACAGTCTGAAGACTTCATTTTTGTCGACGTTATGTTGTCGCTCTCATTTGTTAAAATTTTTGTTTAAAGTCCATATGGACGTATTTATTGAGGGAGAACTAGTTTCTTATATTTTCAGGACTCACTAATGCTTTGTCAACAATTGCAAGAACAGGATGGTTTCGACTTTATGGATCAGAGCATGGATCTAACCCCATATCTAAGGGATCTTCGCAGCATAGATGAGAGTAATGAAGACTTGGAACCCATTGTCGATAAGCAAAGAGTACTTGAATATGATATACAAATGCAGCATGGTGTTTGTGGATATGCTGCGCATCACGCAGATTTGAATAGCATTGGTAAATTTATTTCCATTAATATTCTATGTTTTGCAAACAAACATTTTGTGTGACGAAGGTCGTACTACATAATTGTTTGTTGTCGGGATCTCGTAATTTGAAGTTGGATTAGGATTTTTTGGATTAGAGGTCCTTCCCAAGCGTGGATTTGGCAGTTTCTCCTTCTGTTTCTTACAACACTCTTTTCAGCGGAAGCTATAAAATCCGATGCAAGTTTAGATGACGCATTGGTTGCAGTTCCAGAAACATCCGGTTTTGCAGCTACGTTTCAGTCAGTGAAGACGGAAATAACAAATGGCGAGGAAATGAAGAGAGGACGAGAACCTCGGCCGACAACATCCATGAAGAAGGATACATCTGAGCAGATCGAAGTTGCCTTTATACCAACTATTAAACCAAGGAAATATTCGCTGAAGCCAGAGGTATGTTTCCACAGTTTCTATTTTAATAGGAAATTTTTTAAAATCCTTTTCTTGTCTTTTTAATAAGTCTTTTAGGGCTTAAAGCTTCACACTTCTTAGATTAGGACTAAAATCCTGTCATTCAATATAAAAAGTAAATTCTGAGATTCTAGAGTTAACATCCTTTATCCACTTTAATTTTTTGAAGATTCAGTGTTATTTGGTGCTTCATTATAGGCGGAGAAAAGAAACCCTTTATATCGACTGAAGCGCGAAAAGAACAACGATGCAGTAAGACGGTCACGTACTAAAGCAAAGCAACAGCAAAAAATGAAAGACGAGCACATTAAACAACTTCAAAATCAAATTACCGAATTTGGCAAGGCGGTGAATATTAAGGATGAGCAAATTGTTCATCTTGAAAATGCAATTCATGAAGTGAAGGAGGAAAATCGACATTTACGAGTCGAAAACATGCGGTTAAAAAATGAATTGTATCAGGCAAAAAAGCGGTGCTCTACTCGGACTGCTGCTTAATTTGGTGCCTCTTGGCTTGTATTGGTCATTATTGTTCGTGTTCTCCACAGGAGGAATTTAATTTTTTGTAAATTCTTGTTTTTGCACCACTTAGGTATGTCTTTGGGGTGGTGGTGCATAAGCTTTCTATTTGAATGAAATAATCCGCGAAGTACTTTTAGAAAAAAAAATGAAGTACTTAGTTTTTCGCGAGATTCCTTGGTAACCGTCCTATTTCTTGATTTGATTGTTGATTCTTAATTCAACCTCCCACATTAGTGTTGTTTCATATTCTTTGATTTTACCAAGTTGATTTTATTTTATCAGCAAGATCATTTTATGATCAAATTTTATTCGGACGATTTTGCAAGGCGATAGAAATATGATTTTTGTTGTCGTTGGTACTGACATTCATACGGCATTTGTTTTTGTTTGCAAAACATACGGCTTTTTTCTTGCAATCAACATAGTATTTTTCTAATTTGTGGTTGTAGTCTTCTTTAATTCGAATATTTCGGGTTATTGTTGCTGGTAAGATTGTTGGAATGTTGATGCTAATATTTCTTTATAACTTTGAAAACTCGGTCAGTTTTTAAAATTTAGTAGCACTTAATATTTTGTATGAAGATATACGTTTTTTTTTTTTTTTGCTGTGCAAAACATACTGTTTGACTTTGTACTTTGATAAAATTCCTCAAACGAGGTAGGATTTCTTCATGGAATGGAGTTTTAAAACATTCTTAGTTTTCTCCGAGATCTACATTGGCTCTTCTTACTAGTTTCCCAAAATTTTTTTTTTGAAATACAACAAATGAGGCGTTAATCACATCCCTGAGTCCCCTTTTCTTCCTCCTTGATCCTCCCTCCGTACACTAGGGAGGAACGGTAGCAAATAACTTGTACCGTTAAACTTCAACTGCCGGCCCTGATGATAGTAAAACATTGCTTGTGTCTGAACAATCAAATATCAGAGAGCAACCATGTTAATTACTTCTCTTTGCGGCTTTTGGCTTGTCCTACGTTTTCTTCCAAGGAGTAAATTATTGTGATGACCCAAAGTTTTTTCTGAGATTTATATCCTTGCCCGGTAATACTGACACAATGTTTTATTTTAGAAATAAGACTACCACAAGCAGTGGAGACTCAAAGAATAATTGTTCAGGAGCGAGAGTTTTGCGAAATTTAGGGTCTGGGAAAGTGGAAAGCATAAAGATGATAAAAAAGTGATGAGGTAAATTTTTGGGAAGGAAGAAATGTCGGAATGAAAACTATTTTCATGGGAATGAATAATTCACAAAAGTTTGAAAGAAAACTAAAGAAAGACACTTTGTTAAAAAAGAGAGACCACTGGGTACAAGCATCCACAAATCTCGTAGTAAATCCTCATGCAAAGGGTCCTGGGAACTCAATGAAATGAACCATTTTTAATGATTTATCAAGGTCTTTACTGTTTATTCTTGGAGACTATTGCTGCACTTTCACTTTATCAGAGTGTCATAGTGTACAGAAAAAGTGAACGATAATATTTTACAGTATTTTCAGTGAGCTTTAAAAGGCACTACTATTCCACTGTTTACTCACTTATTTAGGTGTTCCCAAAAATCCCATTTCTGCATAAAAAAAGAGTGGCTTAGAAAGAATGCTTATCATTTTAGAAATTAATTTTCACGATGAATTCATTAGGCAATATAATAATTGTTTATCTTTCCCTTTACTTACCAAGAAGAACATTCCCTATATACAATCAATTCACGACATCGACTGCTTAGCAAATAGATTTGCAGCTGCTGCTTCAACGTCATTTCCACATTGTATAAGCATTGCACGAGCTGCTGTTTCTTCAAAACCAAGTGCCATCAGTGAGGCCAATTTTGCGTTATCCACTTCCACTGCAAAATCGACTTACTAAGAATAGTTGCAGACGACAGTTCTTTTGGCATAAGCGATAAACGAAAAGAGAAAAACTGAGATGACTTGGAAGAGATTCTAAATTTTGGACATGAAACGACCAGTGTTTAAATCCTAATTTAAAGGAAAGATTTTACAGAAATGTACCACTTGCACTGGTAGGACCACCAGTTCCCAGTCGCTCTAGATTTCTCTGTGGAACTTCTGAGTCCGGAAGAAATTGCGTAACTGCTGATTCTCCAAACCTATGAAGAACTTTTACAAGCGTGTTACAAAACTTCACAATTAAAATGAAGCAAATAGTATTAATGAAGCCAGGAATAGCGCTCAGCGAAGGACAGTGCAGCTTAGGAAGTAAACCGTTTCACATTTCATTTTCTTTGTTTTTTATTACTTGTTTAAAAGAATGTGTGGACATTGCATTATTTTATGTATTAGTCAACTGCCAATGCCTGCAACCTTTTAAAACTCGAACACAAGAGATTGTCTCACCGCAAACAATTCCTCTGTAAATCAATGACACAACGATGTCGTTTAAGGATGTCAAGACCTAGTAAAACATCAATATCACGATTTGCCAAAACATCGAAATTACAGGAGTAAAAGTGTTCTTCAATTTGAACTTGGCCTAAAATATTGCTTGTAAAAACATTACATACAAAAAATGTTCACTTATTGCTTAATTCTTTAACACTGGTTAATTACATTTAATGAAAAGTTAGCACTTACAAGCGTGTATTTTTCCCAACAATTGTTGAGTTCCACCAACTCCATGTACTGTGGCTTGAAATCTCTTATCCACTAAACGCATCAAATTACAACGCTGTGCAATGGAATCGGACAATATGGAAACTTGTGCTCCTAGAAGTGCAAACTTTTTCATTAAGACTTGTGATTTTCGAGTTCAGGAGTTAATTTCAAAACCAATAGGCTTTCACGATCAACAAAGCTTTGCAGCGAAAGTCATACTAAGAAAAAATTTGATGAAAAATACATGCTACTGAAAATGGAATTTTTAAACAACCAAAGATCTCTTATAAACAATATTCTATGTTATACCTATTGTTAGACGAAAAAACTTTCACAATAATATGTATTGCTATAACATACCCGAATCGACGAATGCTTTTACTTCAACACCATTTATTTTCATCTTAATGTACAACATTGATACAGGTATATAAGCTTCTGGCATATGTTCCAATGCGAACTGATGTGAAAAGTCTATGTTTTCACGTTGAATCTGCTCAGCAATTAATCGTTGTCCTTCGGCACTTGTTGGATCAAGCATCGCTCGTTCTCGAGCAAGCGCATTTTCTCGTTCGGCAAAATATTTCGTTCTGAACAAATCTGTAACAGAATCATTATCAGTTTTAGATGTGCTTATACGTCACTTCAAAAGGGCTAAAAAGTGAAAAGCATGGTTCATAAAAGATGCCATGATAAATAGAAACGGCAGGATGAAAGGCTATTCATGATAAAATCTATGCACATGTGGAAAGCAGGTAAACAGATCAGAATTCTTCCAAGTTAAAGTCAGCAAGAACTTTTTACCTCTAACTCTATTTCTTCTGCATTTTCATCTTCAGCTTCGCTTACCATATAAAACATGAAGATTACAGTGAGAAGTATAAAGGAGCTAAATTAATTCAAACTTCCTCGTCAAAGTTCAGAAATGTTTTAAATAATGCATTGAATCTAAGTTATTTACCAAAGTTATCCTGTTCGGCAGCAGCAACTAAATTTGGTATAACATTACGCAAACGATCACGACGTTCTGCGTTATTTCTGAGTCCATTGAAAAGCGTATGAAGCTGAGAAAAGAGAAATGATTAAACAGGTGATCGGTGGTAATAGATGAGAATATTTTCATTTACAAACAATGTAGTTGTTTTTGAACTTACGTAGAAATTCTTATTTTTTAATTTCAGCCACAACTGCGGAACTGCAGTCCTCTTAGCAAAATAACATTTCGAAGAATGTGTACAACAAAAACGTAATAAAATCTAACTTGGGTAAGTTCTTCATCTTTCAGGCTACTATTTCCATGACACATGTTGTCCTGTGGTACCTTGATTGACTTTACTAAATCAGCAATCAGAGCATTGGAATACTGAGGTCGTTCGGAAGATACTGTTGGTTTATGTGTTGCTAGCATAATTATATCATTATCACATATTTTCAACTCCTGCAAAAGGATGGCTGTCTGGATGAATTTCTCATGACCTTTTTGGGATCTTTTTATCCAGACATTGGTAAAATCGAAGCTTACAAATGAAAGTACTGAAACCACACACTTTTTCGATATTTTCTGGTATGGAATTTCTTAATTTATCGAATATTTCCAGACCACCTACTTCACGATTAATACCACATTTTATAAATCTATCAAAACTTCAGCAAAACCAACATCCAAAGTTTTTTTTAAATTCCTCGCATTCATATCGATTGTAAATCCACCACGTACGATGTTTAACTGTGACATCGGAACACCATTCAGCGCAGGAATTTCAAACTGGCAAAGGGCTAGAAAATTTTCGATTTCCATATCACCACGTACTTCCAGCGGAAACACATCTGCACCAGTCAAGTCACATGTCACTGTTATCTTCATTACGAATGAATATGCAGAAACGGATATGCCACTTGCGTAATATATTTGATTGAAATTTCAAACTGAAATTTAGGAACCACTGGCTTATGAAAGTTTGAAAATCTTCAAATTAGAAAACTGCAAGTCACACAAGTAATCAGAAATTACAACAGCTGTACATATTATAGTTTCATTAGAACTTATCCACTTATGCTATTAACGATTCCTCAAAGATCAAATAATCTGACTCTCATAATGTTTGCATTTGAAAAGTACTGTGACCTGTTTTCCTAAAATTGTACATTCAGCTTGATTGTATTTAGTCATGCTTTTATTAATGCTAAATGATTCAAATGCATAAATCTTCCTTGAGCTTTGACAAATAAATTGTTTAAATGGTTTAAAATAAATCTTATCATTTAAACCATAAAAATATTTATTGGGTAAAATTCCCATTTAGCTTCCCCAATTCACTGGATAGATTATATAAATATCTTTTCCATAATGAAAATAAAAATATTTCTTATCATAACAATGATAATGCTAATATTGAGTGATACGAGAAATATTTTTTGGATGATTTTGGGATAAATATAAATGATGAAGGCAGTATAGGTGACAGAGAGTAAAATAGGAAGTATTTACAGGTTGAAAGCCTGTAACAATGGTGACAAGGAGCTAATTCACTGAGGATCATCGCAATAAAATCATCATCAGTTTGTAACTAATCCCGATCGTCATCAGTAATGAGAAGAATCCAAACAGAATAATGAGAAACCAGTACTTCTAATATTCTCAAAATATTTCTTCTTGTATCTAAACTTTAACAGATTTTTCTGACCACAGTCCTGGAGACTGATGCTCAAAATGTCTTATCAGTGTATTAGCATAAGAAAATCGTTTATCCAAATAATAACTAGTAATATGCTTTTTTCCACTTTCTATAAATTTAATCGGTTTTTAAACTCTCTGTCATGAAATTTGGTTATAATTATTTAACAAATCCATTCTTCACAACGATTTTACTGTTGATAATCATCTACGGTTTGCAAGGGTATAAGACTGAACTGCCAACATTATTGACTTGTCAATGGGTATCATAGAACTGTTAGTTAATAAATGTGCTATTTTGAATTTTTTCTTCTTCAGTGAACAATTACTGTTAAAAAGTTAACAAGTATAAGCACAAACAAAGACTTTAAGAATCGATTAAATTGATAAAAATGGAAAAAAACATTTTTTACAGAATATTAAGGAGCATAAGGCAATATTCATAGTATTCAACAGCTAAACCGAATTCTAAAAAGGATTCGTAAATCAATCAGAGATTTAATTAACCTCTCCAAAAAGCAAGATGTGTTAAGAGTAATGAAACTGGTAATGCCTTTTCATAAGAGTACTTTAAATGAAATTCCAAGGTAGCGGTTCGCACAACAACTCGAAAAGCCTTCACTTTTCACTTCCATAATAGCATGAGAACAATTTGAGACTGAAAACATTCCTAACTTTGAAATCAAAATGATAAGCATAAACTCAACGACCTGTCCTCTGTGACACAGAGACAGGTGAGCACGGAAAAGTTTAAAAGATCCAGAAATGAATATATAAAAAGTGAAAAGAGATGTAAATGTTAAGAACGTCAATACATTATTAGTTAACAACACCCAGTCCAGCTGCACAGTCCATTCCATCATATACCACTACTCAACAACACACATCGGCCACTCATTCCTATTGTTGTGGAATCCCTATTTTCATATCGTCTCAGTATACGTAAGCAACTAATAAATATTTATAAATTCTATGATAAGCTCTTTTGGTACTCGTTTGCCGATTCTTTTTGGACCTATTAATTATATTGTGATTCGGAAAGTTGCTTGGGAATTGAGTGCATTACCAGTATATTCTTTCATTATGGTTATCTCATATCATTATCCTTTCACTATTTGTATTTCACATCTATTGATTTTTTCGTTACACTCATAGAAATTACGTTTCTTAAAGGTTAATTCACAGATACGCTTGCATATGCTTGAGTTACTTTGATAACCAGAAATTACTCGTTCACTTTTTTCAGAAGAGTGGCAGAGGAATGCGATCATGGAAAGTTTGTATCATGAAACAAACAGTCTTTTGCAACAAGTACACTGTGATTTGGGTACCTTGGAAGGCATGAGAAATGAAAGTGATGCACAAAGAATTATCCAAAATATTTACCAGCAGTTAAAGTATGTTTCGTCTTTCATGCCTCGTCATTTCGTAATATCTCCTTTGCGAAATTATCATACTTTAACGCGACACATTTGAAATAACATTAGAGGTTAACTGAACACCGATTTCATTGAACTAGAAGACGTTATATGAATAATATCTATTGGACAACTAAATCCAATTAGTCTACTTTGAATCGTGGTTGTAGTTTTTGATTTTTATATAAACTATTGAAATATTTGTTCTATATTACAGACAGATTGATGGAAATTGTGAACGGCTGAATGTATTTGTTGGCAAAGAACCACCACATCGTCGACGTACTGTGAAATATAAAGTGGATCAATTGAAATTTGATTGTCAGTCACTTCATTCGACAGTTAGCAATATGCATATGCGTATGACCAGTAAATGGAGGGCCATCGCTGAAAGAGAGGAGCTTCTTACGCAAAGGTATTTAGCTCAATCAATTTGCAAAAGGAAAAATTCAGATTCCCAGCTTCTTTTTACCTTTAAACCGATGCTTCTTCCTTTTCAATATTAATTGTGACATTGCCAAAAAATGTAAGTTTTTCAAATTCATGGAGAAGCAAGAAATTAATTTAATCCTTTATTCTGCTCTCGTGTTTGGTCTTCTCATTTAAAGTAGAAGCAATGCAACAATTTATATCCATACGTACTGGTAACTTCAGGTTTCGCCCAAATGATACAACACGACTTCCAATCGAAGATAGTGAATTATTTTTTCATGATCGTTTGCAGTCCTCACACAATACCGTTGACGAACTTATCAGTCATGGAAGTGCCATCTTGGAGCAGATTCGTTCACAGGGAATAGGGTTAAGAGGAATCAAACGTAAAGTTTTAGATATCGGACAAACGGTACGTGTTTTTGTTATATTATCTTTGGTAAGGATTCATTTTGCTACTGGTTATTCTCCAGTTGTCCCACTCTTCTTGTCCCTGTGATTTTCACGTCGTTAGTTATACCAAACTATCGGAAATTTAGAATTACTTATTTCCTCTTGATTTATTCAATTTTATAATTAATATTAATTGTAGCTTGGTTTGTCATCGACAACATTACAAATGATTGAAAGACGAATAAGTGAAGATTGGATTATATTTGGTGTAGGTTGTTTTGCTGTTATTGCTTTCATGTACTTTTTTTACAGATTTTGGAAAGGCTAAACGTTTCTCTTCCTATTCTCGTTCCCGAAAATTTTTGATGTAAATTAAGAAAAAATTATTTCCTCTTTAACGTAATGTATTGCTGATAACTGAAACTTTCGACGGTACTCGATAACAATTCATTAAAAGTTTGTCAGGAATAGTAAAACTATGGCTATCGAGTTGATTAATAGCATATTTTCCAATAACAGAAATCTTTCCTTATAGAACTTCTGTCTCGTTTGTATCTCCATGAAGCAGAACATTTACCACTTCTATTTCTTTGTTAGCTGAACTCTTATTTGCTTTTTATCAAAAATTCCATTTTGATAAAAAGCCGAGTTTCTCGAAGGCCATTTATCGATTATTAATATTATTCTTGTTGATGCGATATTTCCGGTTTTTAGGCTTTCCGAGGTTATGTACAGGCTGTTTATGTATTAACATTTCAAGTTTTCTTCCTATACTGTGATTTATATTGTTATATTTTTAGACTGTTAATAAGGAATTTTGAAATTGCTGTTCCATCAGAATAGCAGTGCATCAACATCCAATTAGATAAATTTTTAATGACAAAATTTTTTTAGTAATGACGATTTTGCAAAGCTGAATGTCTGACTTCCCTTTTTAGATTTACTTAGATTCGTGTTGAATTTATATTCAAATTTTCTTTCCTAAACTTCATACTACCCGCAAAACTAGTTGCTGACGAAATATATCCGTAATTGCTTTGTGACAATTCATAGAACAATTCAAGTTATCTGCATGACGAGTTCTTGTTTGGTGCTTTAATTCAGCTTTTTAATAACTCAGTATCTTAATACATAGTTATTAAATTGCTCTCTCTATTATACCAATCATGAAAACCATTTACCACATCATCAAGAAAAAAAAAAATTAGTCTCTAGAGCTAGACAAAGTTGTTTCATCCCGTTCGTTCCGTTGAGGTATTCTTTTTTTACAAGTATCCTTATTCATGAACAGTTGCTCGATCTCTTCAATGCGCCTTCCGCGTGTTTCCGGTGCGAAAAGGTAAAAGATGATGAAACCAACGAAAGAAATGCCAGCATACAGAAAGAAAGCACCTGAAATTATATTGGTTATCAAGCTGCCATAAATTTTTTCTGTTTAGTATTTTCTTTCCTTTCTCGAATTGATATTTTCATTTCTATTCTAGATTCGGGTCATGGCTATGTTCTTTCTCTTCCCCCTTAACACTTAACCCCTTCTCTCTTTCCACTTTTTTTGAGTGATTTTATATACATAGTCGTGTTCAACTGGTTTTTATTTAAGGAAAAAATGCAAAATCGTCAGGACCATATTTGGTAATAGCTTGACTTAAGCTGAGGTATGTTAGCGACATCAGAAGATTAAAGCTCCAATTTGTAAATGTGGATAGCGCAACGCAGGTGCCTCTTGCCCAGATCGGATAAACTTCTGCGTTGAAAACCCATGGGATTGGGCCCATACCTGAAATGATGACACTTTTGAAATGTGGTCGAGGAGAATTTTTGTAGTAGTCTGAAAGGTGACATGTTAGGGAAGCTTAGAAATTTGGAGCCATAAACTTACCAAATGAATAAACAGATATATATAATACCATAATTACTATCGGTAGTGCTGTAAATCGAGTTTTACAAGAATTGTCAGTAAATATGTAATCGGTTGCATTAGTAGTATTATGCTGAAAAGAACATTATTTTGAGAACTCTTATTAAAAAAAAAAAATAGTGAGGTGTCAGTGTAAATCATTTAATTCTTAACTGAGAGGCATTTGGTACTAATGATGGCTATATGGTTGATCAGTCTAGTCACTCGACACTAATAATATTTACCATTTGTTCATTTTTTTCTAAATCAGGCAACACTTGGTTTTTTTGTGACTTGAAGAAATTTCGGCAATAGTAAACGTTTGCTATTACCATTAGGTCAATAATTTAGAAATGAAACATGAATAGTTACTTTCATTACTCCTAGCTGTTTGATCACTTAAATTTGTGAGCCAATTTAAATTGATTAATTTATAAATAGGAACCCCATATTTTTCAGGATAAGTTGTTTCTGTTATGATGTACATCAGTAATTTGAAAATTAATGTGTGGTATGGTAATATGCGGGAAATTTAGTTGAGATATTCAAAACTCTCTAGAGTTGAGGAAATGCTCTTTCTATAAGCCTTTCATTTATTTCATTTAGCTCAAAAATTTTCAATAATAAAAAAACCTTGCAGTATCCGTAAAGCGAATGTTCAACATCTTCTCTATTAATTGGCAGGCACTGTCCAAAATTTGATGTTAATGCTGATGATCCCTCTGTTAAAGTACAGTATCCACAGTGCTCTGAGGTCACACAATCATCACAGTTCCTGAAATATTGGGTCAGTTTCGAAATATTAAAATATTTAAGACATTCGAATGAAATACGTTTACGCACAAACACTCTAGAAGGCTTTTTACATCACTTTTGAATATAAGCTGTACACATCAATTTCTTCAGCCTGTTTGTGAAATTCATTGTTCAAAAAGAAAAAAAAGAAATTTAAATCCACCTGTATCTAGCGCATAGCTCTAGTAGCTTCTTGTCTGTGCTAGTGGAATTAATATCTATACCCGCGTAGGCCTGCGCTTAAAAAGGAATGATTCAAGTAGTAGTGATAAATGCTTTCTTTGAGGTAATTAACAGTTTTAATGAGGAAATATTCCATGATTTATATGATCTTCATTTCCAAAAATACTTTCATTTTTTTGTATCAAGAGAGAAAACTAGACAATTTATTCTGAAATTTAAAATAGTTATATCTGGAGTACATTTATCTCTTACTGGGATCAATTTTTGGAGAATCATAATTGATAAGGATAAAAGCAGAGCCCATCATGCAGAGTGTGATAACAACGCCGATCAGAGATGACAGTACAAGAGTACGTCTTCCGAGTCGTTCGATTAAGTTTAATGGAAGGATTGTCCCCACTGCTTGTACAGCTGAAAATAAATTTGCAAAGAATTATTAAAACATCAAGTTTTATTTTCAAAATGTAAGTACTGATGGAGGATTGTTCAACGTGCTAAAACAAGCTACTGTTGAAGGGGAGAAATTTTACTTGAAATAGCACATGAGATCCAAATTGTTGTGATTTTATCATGCACTCCAGCTGAACGAATGATAGTACTTGTATAATACCTTAAATGATTTTCTACTTCATTTTAAGTATATTCAAAAGTTTTTAGACTATATTCAAATCAAGATTTTTCAGAATTCAAAATGTTGAAAGGATGTATATTTCATTCAGTCTTTTAGGTTACCGATTCTAAATCTCAGGGACAGAAGTTCCCATGTTTGCATCATTGCAACAATAATAAGATCTTAAGAGAATGAATATGAGGTTTTCTTCAAGTTAATTAATTTCAAAAAAAGAAAAAAAAATCACAAAATAGTATTTATTCCGGCGAGTTGTTGAAACATCTGCAAAGCACAACCAAGCAACAGAGCTTTCCGTATATGAGTTGTTCTCAATACCCTACGCAGAACGAATTCATCACCTATTAATTAATAATATTATTAATTAATAATAATAACGAGTGCAATTTAAAAATGAAGAATTTTTTTTTTCTTTAATTTTATAGGCTCAAAGTCTTGAAACATTTTGTGATAGCTTAGAAAAAGATGAACTGTGATGATATTTTTGATAAGAGAATTTTGTTAAGATAAAAGAAAGTGATGAAAAAAAAAATACTAATGGCAGGCCGATCTAAACATATGAGAAGTGAGAAAGTAATCAGTTATCGTTTATTCGTTTTTAAGTTCGAAGGGAAAGTAATTTTTACATGAGAACTACCACCAAAATCATCTTTGACAAAAGATGAGTATAATATAAAAATTTCAATTAAGTAGCTTCTTTCGATCTCTTACACTTACCATTTTCTTGACGAAGCGCTGCTTCACGTTCCATTTCACATGCTACTTCACCCATCTCATATGCAATCAGTTCCTTATCATTACCATATAATTTCTTCAACACTTCTTGCGCTTCTTTTTCACGTCCATGATTAATCAGATAACGTGGTGTTTCCGGTAAAAATAAGAAACCGACGAGCTTAAATCAGTATCAAACTTATAGGTGAAAACAAAGATGCCGTGTCTTTCGGGTTTCAAATTTATTACACCTGCGTACTGAATTCTAAAAGTTATTTTTTTTTTCCAATTTTAGCGCCTTCTTTTCAACTTTAATATCGAGAATTGTCCCAAAATTCAGAAACTCATTCGCAAATGATAATAGTGCCATATGTTAAATGAATTTTAAAAATTTCATAATTTTGAAAGGATTTAAAGATAAATAATACCTGTGCTAGAGCAGGCACAGCTGCAAATGCAAACATCAAACGCCAACCAATATTTACTGGATCATAATGTGCAAACCAGGCTGCTGCTGCATTTGCAACTGTAAATCCGAATGCCACCATGAACTGATAAATTGTTACCAATTTACCGCGAACTTTTGAAGGTGCTCCCTCACTGATATACACAGGTATAACCATCGATGCAAATCCTGCAATTGATAAAGTGATTAAACATTGATTTGTTTTATTTTCTGTTTTCAACGATAATTTTTGACTAAAACCTTGAGGATTTAAATTTCAATTTAACATTTTACTGATAGCAGATATCCAATATTTTAATATTTTCACGAAAAAATTTGACGCATATATTGGAAGAAATTTTATATTCTCCATAAATAATTACACTTCATTTAGCTGATCAAATTTACTTGTAATTAACAAACTTATACCAATGGCAATCCCTAATAGTATACGTCCAACAAGTAATGTCCACCGATCGAAAGCGGCACCACATATAATAGCACCAGCGATGAAAAAAACGGTAGCTAATATAATCACTTTCCGACGACCGAATTTATCGCTGCTTTTTCCTATTATTTAACAAGTTTAAACTGAGTTTGAGGTGTTCGCTATTTCAATGGATCATCTAATTTAATTAAATTAAATTTAAATAATTTCTAAACAGATATGCTGCACTTTCCTAC
>PQVD01001767.1:5445-17023 GCA_003012265.1 Setaria equina
TTTTTTTTTTGGTTATAAAGCATTTATTATATTATATAAAACGGGAATTAGAAATCTGTGAACAATTTTAATGCATTTGGTGCAGTTATTGTTGCTACTAAAATTGTCATTACGGTTGTTCAAGAGTTTCCGATTATCTTTGATTATAAGTCAGAATAGGTTAATACTTTGGATTCATGACATCACCAAATAGGTAATTTCTATATGCATTTATTCACTTTACTATTCACCAGAAAGATGAATTATGATTTATTTGTGGTTTTGTAAAATGAATTAGTTAAACTAGTTCCGAATGATTTAGTAGATGACGAAATAATTTTCGTATTCTAATGATTTAGAACTGATGTTTTTATTACATATTATAGGTCATTATTCTCATTCATTTTTTTTAACTATCAGCTGGGTAACTATTTCTTTAGAACTTGAGATTTTAGTTCTTAAGAGATACGGTTCTAAATCTTTTTTTTCTAAATTTTAGTTCTTAAGAGATATGGTGCTAAAAAAATTTTAATAATTTCAGGAGCAAAAAACGGGTGCATTAGTTATTGCTAGCATGCTTGATTTCTTGACATACGCTTTATGTGCTCCATATAGTGAAACGACGACAGGTGCTATATTCGATTTATTGCTCGAAATGGTTGCTGAACGTGGATCAAGTTTTTATCGGCTTTTTCAATATCCATCAATGACAATTGTTAAGGGTGAGTTTGACAAAAATGTACCGAATGAGTTTATCTGAAGTTCACAAAAATTAGTAGTTGTTAAGTTTTAAATCCTGGAAAGTTTGGTGGACATGTAGTGAAATGTATTTTTCAGATACTTTAATTTGTTCACATTTCTTTTGTTACTTGACACATTTGACCCGTTGTTGTTTCCATCTGTGGCTGCTAACTTTTTACATTTATAGTGTTGTTACATATTGCTTGTAACGACTCAACTTTTTAGGAGCAGGCATGGTAATGCGTGCTATCATTGAGGAATCAACAGTAGAAATTTCAAAAAGGATGCAAATGTTATCATTAACGGAAGGAGCATTTTTGGGACATCTTCAAATGGCTTTACTTAGTATTGGTCGCGATCTTCGAGTTCTTGCAAACAAACAACTTAGTGGACATCTGTTATCATTATGGATTGCTGATAATAGTGCTGCTGCTGATCTGCTATCACGATGTTTGGTAAGATTTTCTATGTTATGAAAATGTTGTTGACCAGGAAATTGTCTTGAAACTTAGCAAAGGGGGATATTCTCTTGTCGAATGTCACGGGGGTCTTTATATTGAACAGCTTAAAGAATCTGAAATATGATTTCCATTGAGCAATCTCATTTTAAATTCTTCAAATGATTTGTCTTGAGATAAAGCGATTGCTAAAAAAAAGATGTGTTAATATTACATATGATTTTAGCCTCGTGGATTGTTAGATTATATGGATTCAACCGAGAAACCGAATGTCATGGAAGCAGATTATTTGTTGACACGGAATAATTTGGAAATGGCTAGTGAAGAGTCGAAACAGAATCATCTTCTGGTAACTTTAATTGTCGATCGAACTCGGACAATATCGCTGCTGTATTTTCATTATTCCAGTTAATATCAGTTTTTTACTGGATGTATTGAGGTGTTTTTTTCAGGAACAAGTCCAACAAATGCAACTTCAGTTAGAAGCTAAACTTGATCGATTGTTACAACATTGGAATTTGGAACACAAATTTCTGCAAAAGAAAGATGTGAAATTTTTTTCTTTTTAACTTGCTTTTAGTCTTCTGAAACAACTGTTTGAGCTATATTCTCTACAGGATAAAATGCAAAAGCCGGTTATATTACGGAAGAGACGACAGCGTATAAAAAGTGGAGTGAACTGGAAAATGTTTTGTTTTCAGTTTGCTAAAGATCACTGTAAAGTATGTTCTTTGTAATTTATTTGCTTTAACGATCAAATTTTGAGAGAAACTTCGGTATTTATTAGTTCCATAATAAATAACGATGGATTTATGATTTTAGTGGTAATTCGAATTCCGCTGACATGAAATTGTGATTTTATGATTAATCAAGATCTGAAAACACACAATTTTCAATTCGGACACAAATTTTTTTAAAGGCTGATTTGATATGGAATGAAACGACACGCGAAGAATTTCGACGCTCAATCGAAGATGAGATGAGAATTTTAGAGCAAGAAAAAGAACTTGTACCTATGAATGTTCCAATTTCATGGAATCATACTGAATTTCAGGTACAAATATTTGGAATTTTGAGTCATGCACTACTTTTCGTGTCGGACTTTGTTTTCAAGTTTCATATTTGTTTCCGCATAGAATCACTCGATTAATTATTCAAATGGCGCATGTTTGCTTGCAAATTTCCTATCTCATATTGTTCACACATAAAATTTAATTGCGGCTGTATAGGTTCGTTATCCATCTTTGGCTGACGAAGTTAAAATTGGTGATTATTATCTGCGCATTTTACTACAAGAGAATGATGCCACCGCTACACCGATACACAATCCGTCAGTTTCGTATTCATGTTGTAACAAACCCACAAACAAACATCTTTTGTTTTTTGCTTTGCAAAAACGGAAGAGTACTTTTTTTAGATTGACTTTTTTTGTTCTAACAGGTCTTAATTCTTCACGCAAATTTTAAGTTTCAAATTGACTTTGGTTATAGGGGAGATTTTTTTAACTGTGTTTACCATCGATTTCTGCTTTCGGCAAAAAGTGAAATGCGTTGTCTGTGCTTGAAAGCAATGGCTATAACGTATGGGCGTCATCATATTACCATTGGACCATTTATGGATTCCAAATATATTGTTAATATGTTATCAAGATGCTCTAATCCAACCGAACGAGATCATTTGGTGTGTCAATTTTTGAAATAAGAGCTAACACTTAACATGTTGTTTCGACCTTCGTCGAATTAATTGTTCTAAATTTCTCTATTAGTGTTCTGGAACTTTTATCGAATAAAAAATTCTTTCTCTGTTTATTTATTATTCCTTAAAAATTCTTTTTAAAGATGTAAAAGTTTAGTGAGCAGAGTAGGCGTAAAAAGTCATGCTCCGCGATGTGGAAGCCTTAGTTAAGTAAAATTAGTACTCTGTATTATGCATCTTTTCTTATTTGCGGCAAGATCAGAAATTCAAATTTTATTATAAAAGTAGTTCTGTACATTGTTTTTTAAGATATTTTTAATCAGCAAACTAGTTCAAAACAAGGATAATGTCCGTGAATTATTATCTGCTGGTATATTGCCATTACTTACCGATATGGCAGTTCTTGCGCATCTTCACGTCAGCCGTGCAAAAATTCATAATCAGGTTAGTTTATATTCTAAAGTACTATTTATTCTAACGGCAGTATTATTTAAGGATAGCAAAACATTTGGTTAGTGAGTAAATTACTTAAACTTTCATAATTTTTTATGCCAGGTTCAAACGAATGTTATCGAGGCGAATGCTTCAGCGAAAAATGATGGTACTGCAGAATGGTACTATACTGATAAAGCGGGTAAACGACAGGGACCAGTAACTTTCAATGAAGTATCATGTTTTAGAAATTTGCCTGAGTCTAAACGCGGTTATTTCCCTGGTGCAGTGCATGTTACCTTTTGTAACTTCCTTGCCGAATTAATCTAGAAGTTAAACTATTTTCGTAACAGTTATGTTCTCTTTTGGGATACGTGTGTCTCGAGGCAGACTGAAAGAACAAGTTTAGTTTTTTCACTTTCAGGTTCAATTTTTTTCTGTAATAAAAATCTAAATCTTTACGCAGATGAAAAAGCTCTATGAACAGCAAGTGATTTTCGAACGAACACAAATATGGGCGCAAGGATTAGATCAGTGGACAATTCTTTCAGCAGTTTCACAGTTTCGATGGACTATATGCTGTTCATTAAGCACTAATGCGCTGTATAACTTTACTGAGCTTTGCACACTTATTCTGGACATTTTTATCCAGATGTGTACGTTTTTCCCATCAAGGCAAGTTGATTTTTGGAATTACTATGTGTGCATATTTTTAAATTTGTATTTTTTTGATTAAAACCTAGAAGTTGATTTTTACGACTCTATTTGATTCTTTCTATTCTCTCATTGTCTAACTTTTGTGTCGAGAACGCTATTCCTTTTCTGGTTTTTCCCTACTTTCTTTTTTCTTTGGAAAAAACATCAATTAAATTGAAAAATGATTTATTTCTTTTCAGAGATGAAAATGAATATATAGTAAGACCATTACCGCGTGTCAAGCGAAATTTATCCGAACCGGTCTTACTTTACCAGATTGTCCAATTACTGCTCACATATGATCCTGCAATTGTGCAACGGGTTGCGTCCTTGCTACTACATATCCTGGAGGTTGACATTTCTTTGTTGCTGTTCTGAAATCAGTTACCATAGTTTTCCTCAGTTTAATGCTCTCCTTATGAATATCATCCAATCAAAAGTTTGGTTCGACAGATGGCATAATTCTCTTGCTCATATCACTCCTTTTTTATCGTGTATATTTCCTAACAGTGTTTTTGACAGTGTAAACATGCTACTAATTATTCAATTTGCATTTTTTTTTTTTTTTTTTTTTTTTTTTAATTGAGTGCTTGAACTTAAGTATTCGTAATGCCTTGATAAAATAATGAATATTCTTACGAGATAAACAGCTTATGATTCGTGAATTCAGGATTAAGGACTCAGGCTTAATAACAAAGTTCTTGTACTTCAATTTAAAATGGAATGTTACAGGACAATCCTTTTCTCTCACGATTATATCTTTCGGGTGTTTTTTTCTTCATTCTCATGT
This sequence comes from Setaria equina, assembly GCA_003012265.1. NCBI lineage: Eukaryota > Metazoa > Nematoda > Chromadorea > Rhabditida > Setariidae > Setaria > Setaria equina. The sequence goes on from PQVD01001767.1 coordinate 10,237, forward strand.
ATAATGGTTCTAATTTACTACCAATTGCACGATTCCTTCATTATACACATATGAAACAGGCATTTCGGTCAGCAGTGGTAAGGTGTACTGTTATTTGAAGTAATTTATAAAATTTTATGCTGATTTGTTTGAACTTTAAATTCAATTTGTTTTTTGTTTTAGGCAAAATCGGACTTTGTTTCGCGTAGTATTTTGAGTCCTTTACTTCCGGAAGCAGCAATTTTATATCTGGACGAATATGGTGCGGAAAAATTTGCTCAAACCTTCCTCGGTGAATTCGATAATCCGGAAATTATATGGAATAATGAAATGAGGTGATCATATTTATTTTGTTCGTTGGAAGTTGTAACGAATATGGAGGGTTTTTTTTTAGTCTAATATGGACTGGTGCGTCATTTATTGCGTTTTATGTCAATTAGAACAACCACACATTTTTAGAAAGGTCCGTATTAGTTTTTATTTTCTTAAGGACTTAAAACAAGCTGACGGCTCAGTTTGAAAATAACTTAAGGCACAAAAATTTCATTCGAATATTGAAAAGTAGCCAAAATCTAATTTAAAAATTTAAATCTTCAGATAGTAGTAATTTCAGAAGACATATGATTGAGCGGATTGCTGTACATATCAGTGATTTTTCCGTCCGACTTCCTTCTAACATTAAAGCTCTGTATCAATATTGCCCTATTCCTGCAATTGATTATCCACAACTTGATGGAGAGTTGTTCTGTCACGTATACTATCTACGACTTCTTTGCAATACAAAGCTTTTCCCAGTCTGGCCAATACGTGATCCAGTAAGTGTGGCAGTGCATTTTAATGTTTAAATACGCAGCAGTTGGTTCTTGTTCGAGAGTAAATCTCTGCTTATTTCTTTGGGACGATGGAACCATTTTTTTATTTTTTTCCAAGGATCAAAAATTTAGAAAACTATATTTAGAGAGGTGATAATGGTCGTCAAACAGGCTTGTATTTTGTTCTGTTTTTTTTTCTTTTTTTTTTTTAGGTTAGTGAAGCTACTAGGGCTCCCTTACTATGCCATTTTTATACGTACTAAAATTCATTATTTTGTATCTTAAGATCATACTTTTAACTACTTCATATAAATAAGCCGAGGGGATTTATCCTGTTCTTTTTATTTTTTGAAAACAATTGCAGGTTACATTTCTGCGTTCTTGCTTGACAACGTGGTTGAACGAAATTGATAAAAAGCCACCTCCAATGTCTTTGGAGCAAGCTTGTTCTGTTCTTCAACTTTCTAGCGATCAATTTACGTATGTTTGCCTTTATGAAAATACTAAAACTCTCCTAACATTCGTTACAGTATATTATCATAACTACGCCGAATATTGTTAAAGTATCAGTTCTCGAAGGAACAATGGATTAGTTAAGATTCAGTGTTTTTTGGAAATATGATTTCTTTTTTTCAGATGGAAAAATAAAGCTGAAGTTCGCCGGGCTTACTTCAAATTAGCTCAGAAATATCATCCAGATAAAAATCCTGAAGGACGAGAAGTATTTGAGCAGATAACATCAGCTTACGAATTACTTACATCGAATGTTCATCATTCCGATATACCGGATTTGCAACGTATTATCCTTTGCCTACAAGCTCAATCGATTGTTTACAAGCGTTACTCTGAAGGTTTCCTTTTTATTTATTAAAGACTGGAAAAACATAACCGGATTTAAAAGTGTTGTTTTTGTCAACTAAATGTTTCACTGTTCTTAAATGATTTTTCCAAAGAAAATTGGGCAAATACATTATCCGTTATTAAGCTTGATAAGTGTGTTCCATATCATGGCATAAATAGCTCCAACACATTATGATAGATTTGAAATTTGTTTCATCAATTCATAATTTTTAAGTGATTTTTTTTTTTTTTTAATGTATAAATCAATGTCTTTCTAGAACTTGCGCCTTATAAATATGCTGGCTATGGGCAGCTAATTAAAACGATAGATCTGGAGTCAAAAGATGATGCACTGTTCGTGGAAGGTGGTGGACAGTTACTTAATGCTGCCGTAGAGTTATGTCGATATACGCTGATGAGTTCTGCATTGAATGCTGAGCAACTGAGGCGTGATGCTGGTTTGGAAGTTAGTGTTTAATTAGCACTGTGGAAATTTGTATATTACTTTGAAGTTGTAAATTAAAATAAAACGGCTTTTTTTATGAACCTTTTAAATTATCTTTTTTTATATGCTCATTTTCTTGGTAATCTTTATATATGCGCTCTTATTATTTTTTTTTAAAGTATATTTTGTTGAGAGTGAAAATGCTATTTTATGTAAGCTTTTATACTAAAGATGAAAACGTATTTGAAATTTAATTACAGAAATTATCAACTAGTTGTTTACGTACCTTTATTTCTTCACATCGAATTTTTTTATTGGCAGAGAACGAATTTTCTGATAGAACGGAATTTTTAGGCATTATTAGCAGCATTTGAGCGATGCGTCCCGATGATCAGTTTGAGTTCAAAGGAGGATGATATGGCGGTGCAGGTGTAACATTTATTATTTGTTATCAGCTTTATCAATTCAAAGTTTTCTAGCTATTAACTAATAAGTTACGAAAGATTGCTCTTGTGTCCAATTGGACACAAGAGCTCCAATTCAGTAACAGTTCATAAATTTTTCTGTAATAGGCTATCATCAAAAGGGAAGGTTTTTAGTTCACTTTTCGCAGCATGTCAAGTGCAAATTTGTGTTTTTTGAGGGTATTATTGGGAAGTGGGATATTTTACGCTTCACTTGATGGCATACTTGGGATTTTTCAATCATTTACCATCCCATTTAAATTTACTTTAACATCATTCAGGCAAACCTAAATTTTTTTTTAAGGTTTGTATCCATTCGCTTTACTGTTTTGGTACAGCTGCACAGTTTAATGCTTGCCGTGAAAAAATATCAGAAATGCCAACCTTGTTCAGCAGTATATGTAGACTGCTGCAATTTAATGTAAATTTATATTTGTTGATATTAGATTTGCTAGTGATTTTCACCTAGTTATCAAATGTAACCCATGAGAAAATATGCCTGCAGTTTTGACTGGAAAGGGATGTTTTATTTTTTGGAATTTAAATCGACGAATATTCAAAGCTCAGATTTTGCTACTGATGTGATTCGAGCCTAAATTTTCTGCTTAATTTGAAACTTGGATTTAATTCTTAAATTTTCTAGCATGTTATTCGTCTTGCTTGTGCTGCTGCAAAGTGTATCTGTTCACTTGCTGTCTGCACCATACTTCAAATGCATCTTTTTCAATCAGGTGTAATCTGGCAGTTGATCCCTCATTTGTTTCGTTACGACTATACACTAGATGAAGGAGGTTAAACTTTTCTGACTTCATGCCTTATTTGAAGTTGTTAGTCCTCCCTTTAGGTTACTTTCAATGCCATTATGTCTTATGAAACCTTTAACTTTTGTGAAGTTTGGAAAGTCTAACACAGTTATATGACTTTGAGAGTTTAATTTCGATTTTATTTTTAACATCATAATCGCAGTGTTTATGATTATTTCTATTTGTTTGTGATTATTTTGATTTGAGTTTATTTTTCAGGTGTAGAGCATAGTGAAGAAACAAACAAGCAGTCATTGCATAATAAGTTAGCACGATCTGGATGTGAAGCATTGGCGTGTTTAGCTGGTTTCCGAGAAGGAACACCAGATAATGATGGTGTACAGAAAAGCCTTAAAGCAATGCTCACACCTTATATATGCCGACTTATGCAGCAGTCTGAGGATAATGACCGAGTAAGATTTTTATATGTATATTTTAAAATATTTAAAAAATAAAAATTGTATTTTAAAATATTGGAAAATCGAGATTGTCATGGAAATTGAAACAAGACGATTTTTTAAACGATGTTTATTCTTTTCCATATAACAACTAAAAACTTAATTTCGACATTAGGTTTTGAAAATACTGAACAGTAATACGGAAAACCCGTATCTTATTTGGGATAATGGTGTACGAAATGAGTTACTGGAATTTGTCGAGTATCATCGTACTTCAGCATCCAATACGGTTTGCTATTTTTAACTTTGATTTATTGTTTTTAATTCTAATTTCCTAATAGGTTTAATAGAATTTGTTTTTTTCATCTAGTTATGATCATTGTTATCTAGTTTCTTGGTCTTGGCCAAAAAGCGAATAAATGATTATTTGTACGAAAAAGAGCTTTTTTTTTACTTTTCTATTGGTTAAAAATTATGCAATTATAGAGTGAATTGTTTGGTGGCGAATTCAAACTTTCAGCACATGAAAAAGAGCTAATTGTGGGCGAAGTATTTATACGGGTTTTTAACGAACAACCAAATTTTAAATTACAGGTATTTTTTTCTTTCCAGTTACGGAAATGTGTCATTTCTAATGTGCTAAAATATTTTTGCCCTGATCCATTAGTGTTTTGTTTTAATTACAGATTTGATCTTATAGAGATATTCCAGGAGTCGATGCTTCAATTGATTTGCAAATGCTTTTTGTTGCCTAGTTTCAAGATGACTTTCCTTTTTTTAAATTTATATTCTTACCTGCTTCTTGACTTTAGTTTTGAGAGTGGAAGAATGATGAGTAACCGAATTCAAAATGCTTTATTTTTTCCGGAAGGTGAGACGTTTTAGGAACCGAAGAAATTCTGCATGGATTTATTGGATTTTTTGCAAGAAAAAGCTGAACAGCTATTTGAAGATGAGAAAGAAAGGAATGAAAAAAAGGATGATGATGTAATGATTGATTGGTGCATTGAGCCTGTAACCAGTGCGTGGGATGAGATTCTACGGCAAACTGAAATGTCGTTACAGTCGCTTGGGAATCTACTTATCGCAAATGCAGGTATGCTGTGGAATTCAAACTAGGTTCAATTTCAAAACTTCATCAGCACAAGGAAACTTAATTTGTTATGAAGTTTCCATTAAGTTTATTTATCAACTTTATGTTAGATGAAAGCAGTTTGTCTTTGAATCAGAACCAATCTTTTTCGAATAAATTGTAACTTTTGTTACAATTACAATACACTTTATTTTGTTTAGGCCTTGAAATTTTATTGATTGGTCACTACAAGTTATTGTTTTCATTTCTTAAGTTTCAAGAATCTGAGACGATGCAAGGGTTTGCTTTGAAAGTGAGTTCCATTTTTGATTCTTCATTTAGCATGATTGCTAATAAGCAATCTTCTTAAAGAACACCGTTGATATTTCACTTTATAGTCTAATAGTTTAAATAGAAACTCGTAATCGAAGAAATTGCAGGTATTGTCATTAAGTTCTGTAAATCGTGAATGTGTTGCTGACATTGCTGGGATTTCGCAGTTATCTCTTTTATTTTCTTTAATTCTACAGAATCAAAGCTGTGAGTTTAAAGATACATTTTGACTGTGAAAGCTTCCACAATAGTGAATATTGACTTAAATGTTGTAGTACGTGTCACGAATTCCCTTCCGGTGATGGCTTGATATACATTGGGTGCGGTTTCATATGATTTTCTCAAAACTAGTAATGGGAAAGATCGAAATGTTAACCACTTTTGATCTTCCTCACCACTGTTTTAAGCAGTCACTTAGAATTGCGCCCAAGCTCTAATTTATTACCTAGATAAGTTGAAGTTCTGTTGTTTCTATAAAATTACTTCAAAACATTTTTCCAGTTGTTCCGACTGTACTGTCTACGATGATCACACTGGCATCAAATACAAAGATTGTCAAGGAGTCTCTAGAATATGGTTAATTTATGTTTCAGTTTTTTTCTCTTTACTTAAGTGAAATGTTATACGAGTAGGTCCATTGAATCCTACAAGAATAGGTTGGAAATTTTTGATCTTTTTTGTTATTTTTATTCGTTGTGTCACCTTCATTGATTTTGTTTCTGCCTTATATAACTTGCAACTGGCTTCTTGCTATTCTTAAATAAGATCTAGGCAAAATATATCGTGGGACATTGATGGTCTGTTAAGGTTTCATTAGTAGAAGTTCGGACAATACAATGTGCTAATTTTGGTGTAAAAACATCAATGTGAAATCTTATTTATTATTAGTGAAATCAAACCTACTAGTATTCTGACGGCAAGTGCACTTAAATGAAATTTACTACTACATGAAGTGGCAACTGAGAACAGTGCTGGCTCAGATTATTATTTACAAAGATTTCATCAATTCCAATATCCTGATTATGAATGGCGCAATGCTTTTTTCAGGCGGCATTTTGCACATCCTAAGTATATTTGTCAATGACCAGTTCAATTCGGAAACACGCATTCTAGCAGCTGAATTGCTGGCAAAAATGCAAGCCGATAAATTAACGGGACCACGGTGGTCACGATTTATTGTGCGGTTCTTGCCACCCATCTTCATAGATGCTTTAAGAGATTCTCCGCAGACAGCGTAAGAGAATTTTTTTTAGGCAAAACTTTACAGAACATGAGATTTGACAGCTTTGTGCTCTCCAGTCACTTGAGATTTTTCATGCAGTAGAAGGTCGAAAGTATGTTTATAGAAATGGAGTGAAATTCTGTTTGGTAGGATTAGTAGTAGATCTGTTGTATTTTCCGAAAATTTCAGTACTTTAGTAGTAAGTAGATCAAGTACAGGTTGTCGATGTTTGATTCAACACACGAAAATCCAGAGCTAATTTGGAATGATACCGTGCGCTCGAATGTGAAAAATGTCCTTTCTAATGAATTACAGCAGCTGAATGCATTGCAACTACAGAATCCCAATACAAAATGGAAGACGGTTCATATTTCTGTCATTTAACTCTCCTTTGCTTGCAACAGAATAGTTTTTTTTTT
>PQVD01001770.1:8967-21878 GCA_003012265.1 Setaria equina
TTTTTTTTTTTTTTTGAGAGAGCGAGTAAATTTGAAGTTCAAGTGAGCTTAGGAATCTGATGATGAAATGTTTGTAAATGACTTATTTGGTGGATATTGTCAGAATACTTCATTTGTAAAGAAAATCAATGAATTTCTTTTTTTTCTTAAACTCTTTTGTCTTAATTAAGTCATTCCGGAAACCGGAATACTAACGAGCACATTCTTGGAATGGACACTTTCAAAGACGAAAAGTGTAACAAAACAAACAAAAAGTTAGCAACCAAACCAACTTGAGAGAAAAACCAAAACGTTTCAGACCTTTCAAAATTTCAAAAAAAAAAAAAAAATTCAACTTTCTGACTCTTATCTTTCCATTCCTAAGCTTTCATTCCTTTTAGTTTCATCTTTTTCCTTCCATCAGTAAAGCTCTCAAAATTCCTTCCAGAATGATGCGATCAATAATCTATATTTAAACACTGTGTATATCTCAATAAAGGGAAAATGCAGAAAAAAAAGCCCTTTAAAATGGTGCTAAGAAAAGGTGCTCTTTTATTCGCTATAAAACAATCGAAGGGATGTCTCATTATTATGCGAAACTCTCAGGAGGCCATTTCCGGATGGCATCAAAAGGAGGCCAGAATAGGAATGTGTCGAGACAGTGCCTGCTTAAATATCATGTAAGAGGATGATGAATTGAAAAGTAAAGTGTCAACGATAGCCTTTGCCCTGGTCCTGACACATTTCCTCATCTCTGGCCACTCAAAAAAAAAAAAAGAATTATGTGATTGGCCACCTATTGTGCGCATCCTTCAGGAATGTTCACGCTGTGACAGAATGACCTCAAACATCATTTCACCCCTTTCCTTCCAACGTTGACAATCAGAACCTCTTCTTCTGAGCAACCTTTGTGCTTATCTTCAACTGCTATCCTCAAACTTCCCATCACGTCTCGAGCAAAATCGTTTATTGTTGCCGTATCTCAAAAGCTAAGAAATTTCTTTTATCATGCTTCATGTCTTTTCAACCAATAAGCGCTGTAAAATACACTTCAAAAGCTTCACTTAATTTAATGAAAAGAAAAAATTCATTGAAAAAGATGTCAGAATTCTTCTTGTTTACCGAAATAATATTAAATAGCTGAAAGATAAAATGACATGCATCGGTACGGAAATGATTAGTAATGTAATATACAAAAAATTAACATATTTAAATAAAACAAAAAAAAGAGCTATTGAAACTGTATAAGAAACAATTTAAATTTAAAAATACTTTAAACGATCAGTCATTTTTGACAGTCATCTTTGAGAAAAGCACCTAAAATCTGCCGAATTTTCGGAACTAATTCAGCATCTTCGCAAATAACAAGAATTCTTGATATTGTCTTAAATGAGTTTCGCTCTAGAATTGTTTGTTATAGCTCATCCTCCGTTCTCAGATCGATCACATCATGTTGTGATATGCGAAAAAAAGTTTGACGACAGCTGTAGATATAATTCATTTATCGCTTTGCATTCTCTGAATTTGAATGGTACTGTTTCAGAAATTATTTGAATTTGACACTAAAAAGAGTTTCTCTGTACTGTAAACTGTAAGAATGAACAGTGATGAAAAGTGGAAATATACGAATTATATAGTATAAATATTGAAAAATGAGAAATTAAGAACAGAGCATGTACAAATAAAGGAAGGGATGTATATTTTATTATATTGAAATATCATCCAATAATGACTTTTGGAAATTTATGGAATAATTCAACAAATGATGAGAAACCCGCGATGCCTGTCTTCTGCAGGTAAAATTTGTGAAGCAATTTTATGCTAAATGTTTTATGTTTGTGCTGAATATTTTTAAATGAAATTTATGAAAGTCTTCAAGCGCTGATCAAATTATTCTCTTTATTTGAATTTCAGCAGAACATAATCAATTCTAGTTTCACGGATACAGAAACTCTTCATCCTCTCTCTTTCTACTTGGGATAGCCATTGTTATCAGGTGATTAGGTCCAAAGTAACATCGAAAAGAAATAACAATAGAAAAACATTTTTCCACTATCACCCAGAGCTTTCCTTCCGTTAAGAATTTACTGATGTATTGAATCTGTCAATCAAACTTGAAATTTATTGCAAACATGGGAAAGTTTAAAAAGATACCATTTGAAAAATATTCTGTTCGTGTAATCATTAGGAAATGAACAGCACGTTTAACAGCGATACAGCAAAAGTTGAAGTAGGACAGCTAAACCGGATAGTGATAACAAATTCTGCAAATTTCCAGTAGCAGTACAAATTGAGTAGTACTCGGGAAAGACTCAACTTCTATTGAAAACTGAAAACATTTTCTGAAATTTTCCTCGTTTAAAAATCATCACAATAAATCAATATTTAAACTTAAAATTCCAAGCAGAAAGAATGGGAAACTATCAGTAATAAAAAGTAAAATGGAAAGAGAGCGCTGTTTGTACCGAAATGAACCATCTTGTATTGATAAAATCGTCGAATTTAAATGCATAATTGAGCCAAAACCAAGCAATTACTACTGATCCTGTCATTACTGCTCGTGAAACGTTCAGCACCGTTTCCCATAATCAAAGTTCGGTAATTTTCAATGAAATTTTAATTTCTTTACCACAAATTTCAAAAAAAGACCTCGTCAGTAACTAGATTTTGATGACAACTTAATGGCTGACATTCGTGGGTTATTAACTCGTTGAATCCGATATTTGCATCTACGTTAGTTTTTCTAACTTATTTTTGAAGAATTTATAAATTGGATTGCGAAATTTATTTCAATATTAAATTCCTGTATATCAAATTAAATCTTAAATCTTAATTATATTAAATTAAATGAATATTAAATTATATAACATTAGATTAAATCTTTGCAATTTCAGTGCTTTTTTAAAATATGAATATCTTTTAAATGTTATAATTTGTATTGTTCTTGGGCACATATTTTTTTTGAATCAATTTTTAAAAAAGAATTATTACACTGACAGGTGATTTAATAGCTTGTAACTTTTCAACGTTACGTATTTCTCGCCACGTTCGTATACGAAACATTAAAGAAACAAAACCGAATAAAGTTGTTATTATAATGAGTAGTATAATTGCGTTGTAAAATAGGAAGTGTGGCATGCATAGCAGCAGTAATACAGTACAAGTTGAACAAGACTGAATCAGAAAATTAATTTTAATATTAGAATTGAGCTTCAGATCTGACTAACCTATAGCACCTTCTTATATCTTTTTTGGGATAGACTAAATTAAATTTTGTTTAACGTTATCTACTTGCAAAGTATATATATATATGGGAAATTTCTAATTATAAATTATTAGAATAGCCTTCAGTATGGCTGATATCAAAGAAACTAACCTACCTCTTCAAGAACAATTAAAACAATAAGCAGGCACAAACACCGATCCACAGATATTCCTCCCTTTGATTTCAAATTTTTTAACTTCTTCAAACAACCGCACCCCATGATAATTGATTGCTATTTAATATAAACTGATTATATAGTAATCTCTTTTATAATTAGATTGATAGAATGGATTACCGATTACGAAATGAATTAAATAGTGTTTATCTTTTACATGTAATTTAAGTTTAAAAAAAATAAATTTGCTTTAGTAAATTAAGTCTTATGATGAGAATTGTTACATGACAGTATGATTAGTTTGTTTCAAATATTTAATACATCCTGCCTTATTTCTAGAAAGAAATATGAATTTTTGATTAATAGCTGTTGAAATTTCATTAATTCATAAAAGCTCAGGAAAAGAAAGCATGAGGATGAAGGAAAGGTACGATGACTGATCTTCAAGATTCTATATGATCATAGATATGCCTCCAAACAGATCTATTTTCTTTATCTTGCAAATCTTAAATATTACTTCCATGTGTCACTACTACTACTTCATCCAAACAGTAAATGTTACGAGACCTTTTTCACCATTTGTTCCCCAATACCACTATGCAACAGTTAATTTACAATATCCAGGATCTTAAACAACAGGTAAATCCTTTTTTAGCAACAATTTTTCGAATATATTCCAGTGAATATCTATTTTTACATCTGAAACTTGTCATCATTCTGTAGATAGTCTCGGCACAAGTTAGACTTGTCATCTTGAAAGATACAGACTTGGACGAAAAAAAATTTGTTATTGAACGAATAGCTGCGTTGGAGGCAGAAATGGAGCAGGAGATAATAATGCTGCTTGTTGCAACAGAACATGATGAAGTACATAAGTTTCGAACTTGGCTAGAAAAGGAGGATACGACTTACGGACCACTCTATAGAAGGGTATTGTAAGTTGTCTATCCAATTGAACTGCTAAAATCTTTGCAATAATAATGCTGAGGTCATAATGGCTTCTCGATTGTTTTTTCAGACATTCAGGGGTTTCGCATTGTTTCCAGCACTGCGAAAGTTCCGAAATTTACCTTTTAAATTTGAAATTAATTTGCTGATAATTGGTAACATATAGTCTTGAAATCAAATCAATTATCATAATCAGAGCAATCGTCACGGTGCACAGGAAGATCGAAGTTTCCTGTCTTACTGCAGGTGGTTAGATTGCAAGATTTAAATCATATCATGTACTGTTTCAGCAAACCAAGACAAGCTGAACAGCATCGGAGAATGGAATCATTTTACCCACCATATCTGTGTCGCCCACCTTTGTACCAAACTCCACCACCTTGTAGAGTCATTCTTTTCGGCAGTCCACAAAACCCAGTTGATACAAGTTACAGGTTCTTGGAGAGGTGCCCAACAAACTTCAATATCCATCTTTACAACAACCCACCAAATCAAACAGTTAGCGTTCTTCCTTCAGCACCAGTTCCAAATATTATGGGACCCAAGCCGTTGATGATGCTACAACTTCCGAAGCTTTCTGCTGATATGACACTGCCGTTACATTTTACGCCTTCCTCGGAAAGGCCATCCGAAATCGGCAATGTTGGGGATAGACTAGTTATGAAGCTTGAACCGGTGAATACAGCTGAATTTGAAAGCAGAAACTTAACGAGTGCTAAAAATATCAAGACAGATAGCGTTAATGAAGAATTTATTTCATGATAAAAAAAAACACTATTACAAAAAACTCTCTTCTAAAGAAGAATACTGATCACTTTAGATGACGCTAACTTCAATGTTCAGTAACATTCCTGTATAATTTCCATTGATTTACCTCATCAACGTTAAAACTGGCATTCATTTAATCCCAGAAAATTCCATCAAATATTTTGTTCGCTATGTTGAGAATTTCCAATACGTAAAGAGATATGCGACGTAAAGAGATATATCAACGAAAGATTTGTTCATTAATCGATATTAATTTGCGACATGCTCAATAAGTTTATTTACAATATTTTGTCATGAAGTAGATTAGCATCTTGTATTTGAGGACCAACTGACTGATTACAACGCCGGTCTTTCTCTTTGTTAATCACAGCCTTTCTCTCCGTTAGTTTAACCTCTAGTTATACAAAGACAGTAGTTCTTTTCTATAAAATTTTGGTTGATTTTACCAAGAAATATGCTGGAAAGTTAAAATGCACTAACACCCATTACTATACAAAATCTCCAGTGAAAAATTTTACTCCCTCTAAAAAAATCAGTAAAACCAATACTGACAAGGTCGAGGGACTATCTTATTATATCTCTGAATAACAATTATTCTTGTATGTTGCTATGAATTATATCTTGTGTTACTCGAAATGAATTAAACTTCCTGTCTGCAAATTAGTAGCATATGTCTAAAAAAAACATAAATGAGGGCTAATTCGGGAGTTGACTATACAATCAGCAAATGAACCGCGAACGGGTATCATTGAGATATTATGATGATAGATAAAGCCTCCAGACAATCCAGACTACCATGCTTCTTGAGTCTTCGAACTACGTCAGTCCCATTCAAAATACACTTGAACTAACACTTCTTTTGTCAGTGTATACGAAAACTCTAAATTCTTCTTTTAGTGCGCTTACATTTTGAAACCCAATACTCAATCAGTATATAGACATTCGATGATGTTGTTTGAAAATTCATGATAAGAAACCTTAACAAGTTAATGCTTATCCAGTTCGTTAATATTTAATACATTTTCGCACTACCAATATCCCACCAAGTTCCAACTGAAACTACTGTATGCGTCGATTTCTTTTTTTTGTTTTTGTAAAGGAAAACATTCCCTGAAACATGCTGTTTATTGAAAACAATATTTTCCACAAATGTTTAAGATGCTTTTCTACATACAATCGCTAAAATGCTTCCACATGGTTTCCACCGATTGCTTCAGATTACTCTCCCAAAAAATAATAACAGACTGCAGACGTTGATCCAAAAAAACTTCATGACCCAAAAAAAGGAGAAGTAGGTCATCAAACTCCGACTAGGCTACTTCCCTTTTAAGGAACTGATACTGCATAAGGAAAGCCTCTGCTCGATTATCAGCTTTCAAGGCGACAATAACAAAAAACGCCATATGAATCATGAATAAAAAAACCACTTCAACGAGAAAAAAGATATCTGAATCAAGATTATCTATACGATGAAACAGGTATGATGAGATCAAAACTTATATGTAACAAACAACTTACTCGTAGTAAGCGGATAAAAAGATCAGAAAAGCAATATACACTGTGGTCCAAATGCCACCAAGTGATTACACTATAATGACGCTCTCTACATAGACTTAAGATTTACTACAAAAGGTAATGCTTTGCAAAACTTCCAAAATTTTCTATTTCTGCCTTCTTGACTTCATTACTAATTCTTAAAGAGTATAAATTTCTAAGTTGGAACAACTGTTAACACCAAGATGCATTTAAAAATACAGCAAATAAAACGGTCAACAATTTGTGGCACTTCATGTATAGGTATAATTAAAAAAGTCAATCCCGTCAGAAACTTGTCCAATTAATAATTCTGTTAATTTAGCATTAATCCTGTGGTAAAAAGGTATTCTCTTCCAACTTTTTGCAAAAGCATACCTAATGAAGCCAATCATGACGGATATACCCATAAAGAAAATGGGAGCAAGAAAGAGTTAAATTAATAACAATGACAGTAACAGTAATTACTTATTACATCATACCGATGAGTAGCTCTAAAATATTAAAAAAAATGGAAAAAAAGCTCCGGTTTTTAGTACAAAAAATAACGATATGTCATACTCAATAAGCAGGTACTAATTACAAACATAACTGCGTCAAATATTGATATCACCACAGTTTTTTGTGAAAAAAAACCAAAGAGTATTTTTACTAGGCCAATCTGAAGGATGCTACTCCGCAAAGTATAGACGTATTTTATTTCTTCTCCCAAAAAAGAACTGTTTCGTATTTCAAAATAGTTACCAAACTTGCTGAAGCTGTTGATTTCGACTTAAAATTGAGCGTACATCAGATGCAAAGCGAAGAGCATCCAAAAATGGTAATAATGCTAATAAACACGTATCTGTCGGATCCGAAAACCAGGATCGTATTGGTATTGCATTTTCTAAAATCAAAATCGAATTTCTCGAAAAACTACCCAATCCTACAACCAATTTTAATATAAAAATCTCAGATGATGCATAAAATTACAGAATTCATTAATAAATTGATGAAAACCATCAACCATTGTATTTTTTCTATTATAATAATAGCAACAAAAATGAAACATTTCAAAAGCCCAAAATCCAAAACAACCATAGGTGCACTTATATTTATCGCAAAAGCCGCCTTCTAAGCAAAAGCAAAAATTTGATTCAGAAATAGATCCCAGTGAGTGTACAAATGACTAGAAAAAAATTCAGAATAATGTAATTTATTATGAGAAATCTATGGAGACATTTTATATCCTAAAATCCTTTAAATTTGAAAACTTACGAGGAAATTTCCTATATGCACTGGGAGAGTTATCTAATATAAATATTGACGAAAGATCGGCATGCACAGCGGAAAGATCTTTCGTATATCCGCCATAATCCATTGTACAATGCTGTCTGGAATATGAAAAAAGTGGTATCAGTAAACTGTAAGCGAATGTATGGGATGATGGACGAAAAATATGAAGTTCCATAATCTATATCTAGTTAACAGTTAAGAATTGCGAAACAAACGTATTATATATAAATAATAAAAGATGTATCATGCAGGAAGTCAAAAGTGAACTTGGTAATGAAAAATAATATAGGAAATCACGATTCTCCAAAACTATGTGTACCTGAAGTAACGCCTCTGCAATATGCCTTTACCATTATCGAGTTTATCTGCTACTGAACTTCCGTAAATTTCCATAGAAGCAGTAAAAATAACTAAATCAAACCACTGGCTAACCATTGAAAGGAAATAATCAACATGGGGTCGGCAATGTACGAAAAATCGCACTGGATGTCGATCGATATTCACCTGGAACTACCATTTGTAGTTTAGCTTTTCAGTTACAAAAGAACAATGATAGGATCTAATGAAACGAAATATTTAATCCACTTTTCTTTGCCACTACCAAAAAGTAAAAAAAAAAAAAACCAAGTTATCAAACCCCTAACAGAAGTCACAAGATGGCTAAAAGAGAAAATTATAAGCTGTAGCAGAAGAATGAACGAAGGAACAAAAGGAAACAGAAAACCTAAAGGCACCTCATTTTTAACACCCCGAGTGCCAATAAAATTTTGCAACACAACGAATTTAAAAACTATATTCAAAAAATAAGAAAATAAAGCCTTACTCGCAATACAAAATCAGGTGGTGTACCAGGTTTAACCATGGGACGTATGATACCATCATGATGTGAGTGTATTAATGTTTCGTCCAAATCAAGAACTAATATTTTCCGCTTTACTACACCTGCAAAATTTTTACACACTTATGGAACAGCGAAACAGCGAAATTCTGCACCATCAAGCAGTGATACGTGCTGATAATGATCAAACTATTTTCCTTCATATTCAAAATACCGGTTAAATATTTGCAAATTTTATTCAGTTGAAAACGTGCAAATAGCACTACCTAATGGTATGATGGATGATCATACTGTTTAAGGTATTAAGTTGGCCTCACATCTTACTATGCTACGTATTCGTTCCAAGTTAGGTTTTGTCTGTAGCGACGAAGATGATACGTAAATGATATGGAAATTGAAATCCGTGCAAGTCAAACTGCTTGGATATAATGAGTGACATTAAGCCAAACTTCTTGTGATGCAGTTGGATGTCATAAGCTACAAGTAAAGTTATTAGGTCAAAGATTACAGTTCTGAAAAGCCTCCTGAATTTAAGCTCGTGTTATAAAGTACCAACAACGAAACAAACACAACTTACTTAGGCGATGTGCAGATAAAGGTGACAGAGGGACATACTCATAGCGAATAACCTGACGTTTTCTTACCTGAAATAGAATGATGATTCCTGAACTGATGTAACAACATGGAGAGCATGAAAAACTGCTAAACAACTTCCAAAATTCGGACAGATCGCCCCTTCTGCTATTTTCAGGAACTATTTTTGAAGTGATTTTCGATTTACCAATACCTTCCTTAAGATCAAACAGCTGAAAACTAAACACTAAGATGTAAAGAACAATCGTGGAAACGATTAAAAAGTTTGATAGTGAAAGAAGTTTGTTCGCAAACTAAGCTTACCTAATCTAACTGACAAATTTTAGAAAGCAAGTGTTCTTCCAGGAAAGAAGTAACGAATATGCTCTACTTCATATTTAAAAAATAAGGGAGAAGTTTTACAAATATCTCTTTGTTCAGAACACTGTTGAAATCAGAATGCAAAAAAACACAAGACATACATTGCGATATTGCTTTCGAATGGTATAAGTGATGCAGTTGAACAGACCCAAAGCATAGAAGCAAAATGCAGCAAATAAAGTCTTCACGGCACGAACCAATGCGTTCCGTCCCGCAACCATACTGCCACTATCCCTTCGGCGTTTCATAACCCCTCGAAATTATCATATTTCACACAAATCCATACAGTTCCCCCCGCCTTACATATAAAATACCCCATCTAAATACACCCCTGAAGACATCGGTAAGTTAATCAGTCGCAGGCACAGAGTCAATATAAAACACGGCAATCAAAATGAAAATAGTTCATATCTTCCAACAGTACATTCAGCAAATGTACCTTATATGGGGTGAGACACAGCTGTACGGTTATGAGTTTGTTGTCAGAAGTCATGTTTTACATGCGAACAGATTAGAGAAAAGAAAACAGGTGGAAAAAGTAGTAAAAAGGAACGGTTATATCGTACACATATATATCACTTACCTAACTGTATTGAAGATTCGTCAGGTGTTGAAGTTGTTCTGAAAATTTCAAGAAATTCTAACTTCTTTGACAGATATTCCTTTATCTTTATCTTGAGTTGCCAACTCATGTTTACAGTCTTACTCTTCAACAACACCCTTCAACATTAACAATACTTTTGTTGTAAATTTTTTTCTTCTGCCATTTTCCAGGGACTTCGACAGCTACTCAACCCCAGCGTTTCTTGGCTCAATAAGTTATTCAGTAGCCTGAACTAAGTCTTATTCGGATTATACCATAGTGAAACTTTTCGAAAATCTTTTTATGAAGTTGTAAAGACATTTCCGAAATCGATATTTATGCCGATTGAGTATATAGGTATAAAAATTTCGAGGATTTTGATAAAAGTTCGCCAAGTTCAGCATAATTAGGCCACAATATTTAAAATCTAGAATTGAAGCAATGTTTTTCTGAGGCAAACCAACTGCAATTATTTGGAGATAATTCGAGGTTGTCAATGAACGTAGAAAACTTTTATGCTACTTTCAGATGAACAAATGAAACCAGTTTTAGTGCAATTAGAATGTCGCATTTATTTCAGGTTTCATAGTATTCGAAACCGGACAGTTATTGTCAGTATTGCATAGCTGATGAAAAGAATTTCTTCATGATATAATCTAATTGACGAAAGTTACTAGAAGGGAATACCAATGGATTAGATTATGAACAATAATTGGACTTCGATATTTTGGAATAGTGCACTGCTAATAAAGAATAGAATTCTTGTTGAATGATTAAAAAAAAAGTTCGGAAAATGCTAAATAGAGATATTACTGGAGAGGTATTGAAATAGAGGCGATCTATCGGCAGATACTGTGCTGGAAACTAATTAAAGACGATCTTTGTGCGATCAATTCATGGACAATTTCCACGACGTATTGATGAGAAAAAATTGTTGACTGAATTCAAAATAAACTGGATGAGATGAAACGAAAAGTAAAAGATAGTTATGGCTGTTATCATTATCAATCTTGGTAGGTTATTTAATACTGGCTCTGATATTATAGGTTTATTAAGGAATTTCTAAAATTATTTGGGAACAAAAATTAGTGCAAGCAAGAAGCTGAGAAACAAATCATAACATGGAGAGAGTTGTATGAAGTGAAAACATTAAGACATCAAAAATCTAACTTTTCCAAACAGTAATTATGGGGTATAGAAGTTTAAAACTTTTTTGCTTATTTTTAATTTAATGTTCACAGCTACAGTTAATTCAAGATCAGAAATCGTTTTCATCAAATATGTGCTGTTTGAAAATGCGTACTGACTGATTTACTGGTTTTGATGCTCCCCGGGAGGTATCAAAGCTCTTGAATGATTCAGTGGTATTCATTTTTGTGATACAGCCATTGAATATTGTGAGAGTCAAATGATTCCATTCAAGTAATCAAAAGTATTCACTGAGAAATGTTCGAATCCATTCTGCACATCCTACGATATCTTCTGTTTTTCAACGAGACTGTAGTAAAGACCTTTTTGATCCAATAATTCAGTATGATTACCGCATTCTACAGTCCGACCATCTTTTAAAACAATTATTAAATCAGCGTTCTGAATTGTTTTTAAACGATGAGCGATCACAATGCAAGTTCGTCCACGGCGTGCTGTTTCTAGTGCTTTTTGCACCATCTAAATTTGATTATATTCAAAGTTCAGATATGTTTCAAAGTAATGTTTTACTGAAATCCAACTTGATTCTTTCTTTTTCAGTTTTCTAACATTAAAACCATAAGGAAGATGTAATTGTTTAAAATTACGAAAATTTTATCTTCCTAAAAACTTTATTTTTTTTCTTCAATCTCAAATCCGAAGCAAAAAAAGTAATTTTAAGGGAAAAAAAGATGATGTGTGATACCTTTTCGTTTTCACTATCTAATGCACTCGTAGCTTCATCAAGAAGCAGTATCTTTGGATTCCTTATGATGGCTCTTGCTATAGCAATTCGTTGTTTTTGACCGCCGGACAGTTGGCTTCCCTTCGAACCAACGATGGTATCATAATTCTGAAGTAAATTCAACTCAAAATGAACCATTAAAGATCTCAAATATCCAATCTATAGAGAAGTAGAAGACAAAAAATTCGCTGAATTCTTGATTTAATAGAATTCAGATTCCACTGGCTGTAAATTTGCTTCACATTCTGACCGAATTAAAATTAAATTAAATTAAATTCGTCATTTTCAACGCGCAAATATATTACTGAAATGTCAAATTCGACTTTTATATTTAAAACAAACCTGAGGTAAAGCAACGATAAAGTTATGAATATTGGCTAATTTCGCAGCTTCTTCAATTTGACTTTGCGATACTTGATCCAAGCCATATGCAATATTTTCTTTAATGCTTAAGTTAAACAAAATCGGTTCTTGGTCTACCAGAGCAATATGCGACCGGAGATGCCGAATATTATAACTTTTGATATCTCGACCATCGATAAACTTTAATTTGATTTATTGAAATAACATGTAGCTTCAAATCATCTTGACCATTCAAGTTTTAATTTCTTATTTTCTATCAAATATTATCCAAATCGTTTAATTTAATTACAAGAGCTACAGTTGTGTAAAATTTACCAAAATCCCTTCAGGAACATCGTAAAATCGCTCCAACAATTT